>VCRD01005169.1:0-13532 GCA_006783055.1 Trinorchestia longiramus
TTGACCCAAAAGTTACCATTGCCGATCGAAAAATTTCCTTATTTCTATCTACCGGCCAAAATTTCTAAAATAAGACAAAAAGCATTTCCTGAATGGCGAACAAAACTTTCATCCTACCCCGGGGTCATTTTTTATACTTTTTTCTACTCATTAATCTCATTAAACCCAAACGGAAACGGAAAAGTCTTAGTTAATTCGATTATTACATTCAGCACTACATTTTTCTTACCTGATAAATGCTTAGGACGAATTTACCGAAGGTTCCATTTTTTATCTACGCGAGTGCTGTAGCACATCACTTCAGATCTAAATGAAACACTCGACACAATGAATGATATCACTTGCTACGAGTAGTGCTCGAGTGATAGCAGTGACAACTTAAAGACTACTCAAGTGACCAATCGACTACGTTTCCTTCATCTTCATAACCATGTAAATCCGTTTTCCGTGACCTACATAACTTAGGCTTGAACGGGATGAATTTTTGATACGTGAACTCGTCAGATTATTCTGGACATGGATTGTCATAATTCATTCATTTTTGGTTATTACCGTCGGAATTTACGAGACAAAGATGACGTGAAGGGACAAGTCAATCTCGCCAGCATGTCAACCTGGCAACATCAGCTGCTTCAAGAAAAAAGGAAAGTCAATGGAAAACTTTATGCAACGTAATCATGGTCAAAATATCACCGAAAATGTTTGTTTGTACGTAAAGATGGTGTGATTTCCCCACGCCTGCGCAGGTAGCATCTTATCACCACTGTCTACGCTTGTATTAATTTACGGAATCTTCCACTCAGCTGGGGGAGATATGCGAGCAAACATTAAGTACTTGTGACTATCTTAAAATGATATTGTTTTACAGTCACGCCGTGTGAATTGATTGCAGCAATCTCCCACGTCTACTACAAATTATTTATTCGTGCGGTCATTGCTCATGAAGTGATTTCTGTGCCTTTTCACCCCCATAATTTATTATTTGTTTTCTTTGATTGGTATATTGCACGTGTAAGGTGCGGCAAAGTGACGACATTTTTAAGCATAATGAAAAAACTAGAGTAACAAATAAAAGTTCTACTGATATTTTCCAAGTGGATACGAATCGTTACTTGTGCTTTATTATATTTTTTGTTGCCTTCATAAACTAGATACGATTTGAAAGAAACTGATCATTCTTCGCTCTATTTTGCTTTCAATAAACCTTAATATACGTAAAATAATTTCGGTGCACTTTGAACATGTTCTTTGGTCTTCTATATCAATCAGAAAACTAGTTTATGATGCGTTAAATACATTAAATTTGCCTGTACTGTACATGCACACAAATGTTTGATATACATTATTTAAAATGCTAAAAGAAACCCCAAAATGTTCATCTCCTTGAGGCCCAATGCAATCCACGGTAGACCAATATATTAAAATAACATACAAAAAAGTAAGACTTGAAAAATGACTAACAAATAAATTATAATTAGAACATCACAGAAGCTGATGTCAAAAATTGTACAAATGCAAACAACATCTGCATTAAACTTAACTGTTAAGTCTACCTAGCTGTCGAATCTGACGTTACTTCACGACCTGCTACCAAATAATCTACAACTTCAAACGATATCTTATTAACAGATATATGTTGGCAAATGACTATAATTAACTCATTTTCTGCGAACTGACCCACCGGTGAGCCACTTAGGTTAGGTTCTATAAATTTTTCGAAGGCTTTCTTGTGACTGCGTGGAAAAAGTAAAGATTTACACCAGCGAGGCAATCGCAGGAAACATGTTACGTTACTTCGCTCTTTGAAAGATTACACTTACGATTGCTAGTTCTTTGAAAGATTACACTTACGATTGCTAGTTCTTTGAAGGATTACACTTACGATTGCTAGTTCTTTGAAAGATTACACTTACGATTGCTAGTTCTTTGAAAGATTACACTTACGATTGTTAGAAACTTCCTAGCACTGTCAAGCAGAAGCCCTTCATACGAGTAATTTAACTACAAAAATTATTCATTAATAGGCCAGACATTCTTTCAATAAATACATTGACTACTCTTACACGGTGTCCTCGTGCTGCTACAGCAGAATAAATAATTTATTCTCGGATAGAATTTCGAGGCCGTAGTTCACTGTAACTAAGAGCCTACAGTTGTTTACCTTAATAAAGATTTTTTTTAATCCAGATCCCCATTCTTCTGATTTTTTATCTTCTTATTGTTAATTGTTATATTCCCAGATTCTACGTTACATTTTATCTTCCATTTGATGTATGTGTGAGATGTTTGCTATCAGCAAGAACATACGATAATCAAAAATTTCATCTGATACATTGTGAAGCAAACGGAAACTAATACAGGTATACACACACACATATATACAAAATTTAACGATTCATTGCTTCAGGAAACATTCTATTTTCAAGAGAAAAACTTCCTAAAATTTTACCCTTGTTTGAAATATTAAGAATATAATTTTATTCAAATAAGAACTAATACAAAACTTCATATTATTGAATCTTTATTAATCCAAGTTATCTTAGCTTAATAATTGATATTAACGCCAATTCTGCTCAAACCTTCTATACATATATTCCATATACCCAGTTACCTGATTCCAGTCAATTATAGACTGATAATTACCTGTTGTGACACATTAGCGTGACCCATAAAAAAAAACTTTCAATGGGCCTAAAACTTTCAATGGGCCTAAAACTTTCAATGGGCCTAAAACTTTATATTGGCATGAAACTTGACATTTACGTAAAATGGGACATTGACGTATGGTACTTAGAGTTTTTAACTTCGTTATAAACTGTGAGTTAAGTAGATTTATGTGATAGTTGTTTCAAACATCATAGTTAACATGCAAGAAGTAAAATACTAGCAGCAATTTCGACTATCCTAACTAATACATACAGAAACTTTCATAAATACACCGGAGTTGTCAAACGCTGAGCCAACTTTTAAATTTCCACTAATTCATAAAATTATTATCAAGAGCCAATGAACTTTTGTGTGTTTATCAACGAGAAAAAGTTCAGTCGTTGTAACTTTGTCAATTTTGGCAAACTTAGGCCGTGCATTCACCGTAAGCAGTCAACTGAAAAATATTTAGAATTAAACTTTTACCTAAAGTTATACGTCACACCGTGTTAACAGTTATACTTACAAGCTTCTATATGAACTATAATACAAATGACGCAGATTTTAACCACTTATTAGATTAATCATTTTCAACACTCGGAATAAGTGCTTACTCTCGATTAAAAACCGCACAAACAATCACATCAACTACTGAAGAAACACAGAGATAGTCATCAGAAGAACCGTCATTTCCCCTAACTGTTACTACACATTACCCTAAACTAGTGTCCTCTTCATCATCATAATGCCTTTCTTTCTCCCCACATCACCTGCTTGCGAGGGTGGAAGTCTAATGAAAAAACGACCTGGCGATAAAGGTCTTTCTCGATTGATTGATAATGAAGGAACGTTATTTCTGCCAAGAAAATTCAAGATTTTTATATAATGTGCTAAAAAGAACTTAAATATGTGCCCGATGCAGTTATTTTCTTTATCAGTCAGAGTTTGAAAAACTGTTTGAAAAATTAGAGCAACTAATTGTTTCATTTCTTTTCTTTGAAACTTAAATTATTTTTTAAGTTTCAAGAAGCTCTATGGGTAGTTTATTATCTGGTAATACAAATTAGGCAGAATTAATGTAAATAACTGCCCTAGTTGATCCGTAGTGGGCCACTTTACTCTATTATGCATACAACGATAATCATTTCCCATCGTCATATTATGATGCAAAATTATCACTAAGTTTCTAGAAGACACCTACACCACACAGCACCACACCGTCACCACTCACCTGTCGGGGTGGTGTGTAGTTTATGAAAGAGTCATGCACCACACCCTCACCACTCACCTGTGAGGTTGTGTGTAGTTGATGAAGGAGTCCTGCACCACACAGTCACCACTCACCTGTGAGGTGGTGTGTAGTTGATGAAGGAGTCCTGCACTACACCGTCACCACTCACCTGTGAGGTGGTGTGTAGTTGATGAAGGAGTCCTGCACTACACCGTCACCACTCACCTGTGAGGTGGTGTGTAGTTGATGAAGGAGTCCTGCACCACACCGTTACCACTCACCTGTGAGGTGGTGTGTAGTTGATGAAGGAGTCCTGCACCACACCGTTACCACTCACCTGTGAGGTGGTGTGTAGTTGATGAAGGAGTCCTGCACCACACAGTCACCACTCACCTGTGAGGTGGTGTGTAGTTGATGAAGGAGTCCTGCACTACACCGTTACCACTCACCTGTGAGGTGGTGTGTAGTTGATGAAGGAGTCCTGCACTACACCGTTACCACTCACCTGTGAGGTGGTGTGTAGTTGATGAAGGAGTCCTGCACCACACCGTTACCACTCACCTGTGAGGTGGTGTGTAGTTGATGAAGGAGTCCTGCACTACAGGCTGCCCGTTAAAGAAGGTTGTTAGACCACACAGAGCGGCCAAAAACAGCTGGTAGCGTCCAAATCCACCACGCAAGTTACGTAAAGTTTCGTCTGCATCCATCGCAGCCATCACTCTCGACTGAATTTACCTTATTTGTCTTGTGGATGGAAAAATTCAATTGCCCGTTTATTCAGTTTGTCTTGATTTTTTCTTTATTCAGCTTAGGATTTAGTCTTGTAACTTATAAGTCTGCCGTCACACCATGAAGTTAAAGTTGTGATATTTGCACGATTGTCTGCATACCAAAACTAACAAACAAAAGTTAATTTTTAAAATAAATTGAGGTACCGATGACTCAAGATCTAGAGCAAACAACTCAAACAATATGATAAAGAAATATTTAAAGTCTGCTTCAAGAACGAGATTAGTCAAACCGCAGAGTGATCATTGTATAATAATGTGCATGGAGGATACAATCTAATTCAGTTACTTAATAAATTTTGATACTTTTTCTTCAACAAGAAAAATTGTTTGCACTATTTTAAAGTCACTGACAGCACGCATTGCAAGCGAGCTATGCGTACAAAAAGGTACTAGTGAGTACCACCCAGCAGGAAAGTACTAGTAAGTACCACAAGATGGGAGGTACTAGTAAGTACCACAAGATGGGAGGTACTAGTAAGTACCACAAGATAGGAGGTACTAGTAAGTACCACAAGATAGGAGGTACTAGTAAGTACCAATAAGGGACGTCACTTACGTACCAGCAATTCAAGAACTTATCAAACTAATAACTTATCAAACTAATAACTTATCAAACTAATAACTTATCAAACTAATAACTTATCAAACTAATAACTTATCAAACTAATAACTTCGCCTGAAAAAACTCAACAAAATTTCCGGGATCAAAAATATGTTCAGAAATTTTGTTATTGCGTGTTTACTTGCATCACGTTTGACTTTTTGTTGCCAAATTTTTGTATTATATTCGTACTAAAATATCCATTATGATTAAATACTTTCATTACAATACACTCTTCGTCTGCTCGAATGAGCTTTCCTGATAAACAGTTGCCGTTTATAATATTATATTTATGATGGCATATTAATGATATCACCTGCATGATGTCATATTAATGATATGATAATGATATAATATAATGATACATAAATGATGTCCATTAATGAAGTCATAATAATGGTGTCATATTAATAATGCCAAATGAATGATAACATGTAGGAATAGTCCACACTAGTCAACCGCCAGCACAATCATCTCTGTTGCTGGTACGCGGCCCTGGACACTTGAAACAAAATCTACATCCTGCAAGCTACATATTTCAAGCCAAAACTAATAACGAGAAAAAGTTACAAACTTCAAAGTTAACTGGGACTTCATGTCAAAATCGTACCAGCAACTTCACCATGTTATTATATGCATTGCCATTAAAGGTGAAAGTGAAAAATATTCACAAGATGTAGAACATTATATATATTTAATATTAATGTTATACACTCTCGTTGAAGTTACCGTCCTTCTTTTTTTGAAAAACCTACACTCGTTAATAGAGAAAGTGGGAGAATAAACTTAGAAAAGCAAGGCTAAAGACACGTGGACTCATACTTATCCCACGCACTAATTTATTGATGTACGTCAACAGGCGTGAGTGAAGCCACGTGGCACAGGTAAAAAGTTTATACAGTACGTACAACAAGAACGTCACAAACTTTCTCCCCAAAAAATATTGAAAAACTCTCGAGGAAATCTCTATAAACTTCCAAATCTGAAAGCAGCTTTACGCTGTTTTCTTCATGGTATTTTAAAGTTGCATAAGTTAAGGAGGCAAATAATCATGAGACCATTTAAAATATAAACTTATTGAGGGTTTAACTTATGAAGTTTATGGTGTTATAAACTGCATAACTTTATGTGTAGAGGGCCACACGGCGACTGTGAGTTGTGTTCAGCGTTACGTCGGCCGTGTACTAGACGAAAGATTTGGAAGGGTGTGCGTTATCGTTTG
Source organism: Trinorchestia longiramus (assembly GCA_006783055.1). NCBI lineage: Eukaryota > Metazoa > Arthropoda > Malacostraca > Amphipoda > Talitridae > Trinorchestia > Trinorchestia longiramus. The sequence goes on from VCRD01005169.1 coordinate 6,492, forward strand.
TTATGTGCGATAACAGTGTTTTGATGGCTTATCTCCTGCTATCTACAGCATGGAGACCTCAACAGCATGACCTGTCAGGCAAAAATTACGCTGATTAACAAGTTAATTGGTGCCAAGTAATTGATACCGAATCACTGATACCAATTAATTTATACCGAGTCACTGACAATAAGTAATTGATATCGACTTACGGATCCCAAATAATTTTTACCAACTAATTGATACTGAATCACTGATACCAAGCAATATTTACTCACCCACTGATACCAAGTAATATTTACTGACCCACTGATACCAAGTGATTGATACTGACTCACTGATACCAAGCAATATTTACTGACCCACTGATACCAAGTAATTGATACCGACTCACTGATACCAAGTAATTAATACCGACTCACTGATACCAAGAAATTGATACTAAATCACTGATACTAACTAATTGATTCAGACTCACTGGCATCAAGAAATTGATAACAAGTAAAAGGAAAGTCCACAGGAAATATTGGGTGTAATGGTTTCCAGAATTTGAAAGTAGTTTTGATTTCTAAGGTAAACAAGCAATACTCATGTTTTTGACACCCATTTATAACAATTATATTATAATAATTAAGCTCCATTTTGCAGCATCGCGGAACGAAAAGTTCACAAAGTGTAACCTTTTAAACATGGAAGCACCTAAAGAGCTTTTGAGATACGCTTTATGAGTGCAAGCATGACAGCCATGCAACTAAACTACATTGAAATATCCACTCGGCGAGTGGAAGCCAGGGTCTGAATCAAGGACTTACAGAAGATGCTTCCTTAAAATATAATTAGGCTATACTCTTCTGAAAGGAAAAAATGTCCTGTATATTTCACAACACAATCATGTTTTACTACCATAATCATGTGTTACTATCATAGTAGTGTTTTACTACCATAATCATGTGTTACTATCATAGTAGTGTTTTACTACCATGATCATGTGTTATTACCATAGTAGTGTTTTACTACCATAATCATGTGTTACTATAATATCATAGTAGTGTTTTACTACTATAATCATGTGTCCCTATTATAACATTAGCGGATCATTAGGTTTTTGTTAATGTTAATGTTCGTCAAGCGCTGCACCAAACAGCTGTCTTCAAAGTAATAAAAATATAACTTGCAATCAAATGAAAACTTAATTTAGACTTGGCACAACGATCTCGATGAATATCATCATAATAATACAAAAATATCTTCTAACAGTAAAAAAATCTAATATTCTGGTAATGAATGACTTCTCAAAAATATCAAAAAATAGTTTTTGGATGTCGCTTAATGTTCCGTTGGGCGTTTCAAATTGGAAGTTAATTTTAGTGTTTCAGTGGTTGTGACATATGGAAGACATTAAAGGCACCTTCTGGTCCAGCTAAAGTAATCTATTGCAGAAATTAGAATCATATTCAAATTTATTCATTAATGTGACTTTGCAAAAGCACAGGGCTTAATTTAACTGGCAGAACTGACTAGAGAAAATGCACGAGGCACTCCATGTTGGTGGCACTCAAAAGAACATTTTGAAGTGAACTTTAATTTTATAAGAGCGTCTTATACCTGCCAATTCACCACTCATATATGGTCTATGGAGAAGAAGCTGTTTAGCATGTATGACATGCAACCAAAGCTTTGACATATAAACCTAAAAGCATTGCTTATCAACCTTATCGACATCTGGGCTGAATGTTTCTCTGATTTCACGTTGGATTTGCATATTTTTTGCATTAAAGTCAATCAAAGGAATACATAATTTTGAGTTATTATTTGACTCCAATACTTATTTTACTCTATTCTTTGTCGTACGCTTGACCTATACGAGACTAAGCCTATACTACTCGTACTGTAGCAGTAAATTTTATCATGTATTCTGACTAGAAAGGATTCATTTTTAAAATATTATTAAATAAGTTTCTTTCAGAATTAATATCACTCAAATAAGTTGAAACCAACGGGTGCTCACATTCGCTCATGTTGTATACGCTGGTAATTAATGTGCTTTATTATTCAATGGGAAAACGAATATCAACAACAAACTTTATTTCCGGTATAGAATACAGTTCATGGATTGTGATCGGCTTATCAATTCTTATGGTAGGATTACGAGATGAAAAGGTAGGATTATCAGGTAAAAGGGTAGAATTGGGCGGTGAAACGGTGAGGTCGGCAAGAGAAATGAAAGAAATGTGAGAGTACTGTACGAGTGATGACGAGTACCCCATAGGGGTTGAGTGCTCGACATTCACGCTTGCCATGATGGAGCCAGGGTCAAATTTCGTATCACATTTAAATTTTTTCTGTCTGTTCATCGGGTGACGAGATGCACGTTATGCTTGCTCATAAAATGGAGCAGTCGTTGGGAGCATCATCACTAATCTTAAGATATTAGCGTTAAGATTTTATCATTTTTATTAAGCAATAAGTGACTTTGAATGTGTTGAATTTTCGATTGCCAATCGCTAACGATATGAAATTCGCACTGATTTGCCCTAAAATGATACTTAAAACAAATAATGTTTATTATCGTAACCTTCCAAACATATGGTAACTAAGCACAATTAAATTTTATACACTCTCACACCGACAGCATTGAAATATGCAAAAAAATCAGGATGTGAATGCCGTATTATTATCCGTGATGAAATTTTGCGGATGAGTTTATTAAAATGTTGTCGTTTATACCACACTAAAAACAACCGGCGGGAAAATCTCGACACCGATCTCAACACCGAACTTGACCCGAACTAAAAATCTTGAGAAATCCAGAAAAATTCTTGAAACCAACAGTTTCATTAATTATTTTCGTCCTATGCATCGTTTAACCTTCATTTTGGTGTCAAATTAAAGCTAATAACCTCCTCTCACTGCATAATTATAAATAAACCCTCCTTGCTCAACCAACCGCACTTGGGGGGACGCCGTTTCTATACACCCGTTTTCGAGTCCACTAACGATATTTATACCTTCCGGTCTTAGTAATAATTTCACATCTATTCATTCCACAAACTTCATTTACATATCAAATTGAAGCTAATAACATAGACATTTTCCGTGGGTAAATTAAAATATCCTACCACCAACCTTTAATACCATGAGACACGTCAATCTTCGACACCAGTTTTGGACTCCACTAACGATATTTATACCTTCCGGTCTTAGTAGCTTGCGAAGTGTGGACCTACACGTTGGCGCAGTACAACTCCAGGGTGGATGGACCAAGACCTGAATCCTACAAGTATGTTCTTTGCTCAGTTTTTAACCTACAGTCCTTTAGTATCATGTAACTGTGTTCTTACCAAGTAATTTTTCTCTTTTTTCCATTCATGATACTGTCTTTGTTTCTAGTTATTCGACTCTTTTTCAATTCATGTATCCTTGTTTGTGCCTTGTCATTCTCCTCTTTGTAAAATGAATTAACACCATTTTATGAGTCAAAGAGGTTATATCTATGACCAGTATGTATTAAGGCAACTTTACGTCTAACTATAATACAAACTATGATTAACTATAACATGGAGGTCATAGATATAACCTCTTTGACTCATAAAATGGTGTTAAGGGTGAAAGGAAATAGCGGCACGGTAAAGGCTCAAACGTTCTCCTGATAAGTAGTGTGGGTAAATAAGACAAAAAAGTTGCCGGTTTTTCTTTTGTATTATTCAGAGACTTCGAGCAATGCAAGACGTTACAACATCTTTTCATGGAAGCACAGGGGTAAATGAGTTAAAAAACTGAAGGATTTATTATCTACTAATAGACCGTCACGTGAAAATTCACGTGTTTTTTATTGAATATTTCGTTTGATTTGCTAATGGACACGGGCTTTGAGAAGGAGTTTCTGCATTGAAGGATATGCCTTTGGTATCCACAATACAATGCTTACAATACATGTATACCCTACCGAATTTCCTCCTATCTAAATCCTTAAGAGCGTCACAGAGACACGGACCAAGCAAGCGAGCAACAAACTGTGCATTATTATTTAGTGAAATTCCTCGGAAGCGACTGCTTGCAACAAAGGAAGCGGAGACACAACGCATCACCAGAGAGATAACAAGGAGCATTTCCGGACACCTTTTAAGGTCACAACATACATAACGCTCAATGTTTCCTAATAAAACAAGCATAATTACAATCCCACTATATAATAATACACAATTTATGGCTTACTTGCTTGTTTGGTTGGTCAGTGTCTCTGTGACGCTCTCAAGGATTTAGATGGGAATAAATTCCACTATATAATAATGCAGAGTTTGTTGCTTTCTTGGTCCGTGTCTCTGTGAAGCTCTTAAAAATTTAGATAGGAGGAAATTCTACTATATAATAATACAGAGTTTGTTGCTTGCTTAGTCCGTGTTTCTGTGACACTCTTAAGGATTTAGATAGGAGGAAATTCCACTATATAATAATACAGAGTTTGTTGTTTTCTTGGTCCGTGTCTCTGTGACGCTCTTAAGGATTTAGATAGGAGGAAATTCGGTAGGGTATACATGTATTGTAAGCATTGTATTGTGGATACCAAAGGCACATCCTTCAATGTGGAAACTCCTTCGCAAAGCCTGCGTCCACTGGCAAATCAAACCAAAAATGCACGAAAAAGCACGAAATTTTTTTCACATGTTGATCTACTTGAAATAATAACTAGATAGTTCCAGTGGAAATTCCACAGTTTAGGTTTAACTAGTTTGAAATTGTTATAAATATGAATGTGTCAAAGATTTACGATGAATTATTTTGTTTTAAATCAATATTTTTCACGAATGTAAACATATATAAATTCTGTATCTCTTCTACCGATAACTTGGCCCAGATAGGACTCATGAAAATTTCACGGCTTTAAATAGATAAAATTGAAGGTTCATGAAAAAAATACAGTTGTCAGGTTTACCCGTGTTAGTATCAGAAATGATATCCCAACTGGTGTAATCAAATAGATGCTTAATATTGTAGTTGATGAATTTTAATGCAGAGATAAATTTATTTTCCATCGATTTAATTCCTTCAACAATGCACACAAAATGTTAAAATTATGTAGTAGGTATAGCACTACTATTTTTAAAAATCCAGCAGCTAATATTCATGATTTTTTTAAATATAAGGTGTTCATATTTGCCCATTGCTCTTATTAATAGTTCCATTACATCAGAATATGAATAGCATCTCAATTGAAAACATTTATACACGCAAAACTATTTCAGCACGTCCCAAATATAGATGAAAGCTCAACGTATTCACATAAATTCATGAAATTCATTAAATAGCTACATATTCATGACGTTTTTACACGCAAAGTAAAATTAAACGCTTGGTATATAACATATTCATCACTTCAATATCAAATTAAAGGTGAATCCAAATTGAAACATTAGGTTAGGTAGTTAAATATTTGTTGTAAAATCCGTAGAGTTTTATGTTTTTTTCTCAGTTGGAGATACTTAAATATTTGTTGCAAAGTCCGAAGACTTTCTTGAGTTATGTTAAGTTAACTATATATAGAACAGGTAATAGTGATCATAATAATAGCGTGCAATAAATATGTACTATTTATTTGAACCCATGGAAATTCCACAGTTTAAAAGTGATAAAATTAGGTATTTTTCTATCCATAATTGAGTTATAAGTTTGATTAGATTTGACTAATTTGAAATTATTATAAATAAGAAGGTACTAAAGAGTTACGACGGATTATTTTTTTAAATTAATATTTTTCATGAATATATACATAAAGAATTTCCATTCTGTGTCTTATCTATTGATAACATGGCTTAGATTATACCCATGGAAATTCCACGATTTAAAAGAGATTAAATTCAGGATCTATAAATAAAATATATCTTTCAGTTTTTCCCGTGGTATTACCAGAACCTGAATATTCTTCACGAATGCATGAAGAATTTCCATTTTGTACCTTATCTACTGATAGCATGTACGTGTAGGAGAAAAAGGCCAATAATGAGGAAAAATTGCATATTTTATAGTAATCTGGCGGCTTTGATATCCACAATACAATTCTTGTAATACATGTATATCCATTTTTGATAACAGTTCTGTAATTTTCCTTCAGTAATAGATAGGAAGTAATGGGACTGACACACACAGATAGAAAGACAGACAGAGAGAGAGATGGAGATACACTGTCTATTATATAAGTAGCTAAGCGTACGTGTACCTCAGTTTTTATCAAACGGAGAGAAAGGCCATTGAAGATACTATGTAATACTGATGTGTTTCTTCATGTCTGCTCAGGATGCATGCGCTGCCTGTTTTTCGCTGACACCTGGTTATGCTCGTTCGTGCATTGTGGCATTTGTGGTATACAGGCACAGAAACAGGAAGTGGTGCACAAAAACATGAATATTTTGGAGCTAATGATAAAAACTCTCGACTTATATTAACTTTCCTACCTCGTGGATGGGAGTACCAGTATAGAATGTATACTGAATTTATTTGATGAGCAAAAAAATTACAAATATAAACTTAATGTGCAATTCACTGACTGACACATTAATGGTTGTTTGTAGAGAAGCACGAGAAAGATGCATTGAAATATTTTTTAGTTTATTAGCTGCCGACAATACTACATTACTGTACAGGCTGTGTAGACAGGATACGAAAATCGAAAAGCAGTGTTTTTCAGTTCTATAGCTAAGCACTTCCTCTTGATTTCTGCCTGATAATTGGTTGATGAGATGTACGTCCTGTTTGCTGTAACGCACTCCGCAGTAACGGATATCAGATTAATTGTTGGCGCTCATCTCCTTTTCTTTATTATTTTTTATGTCATTTTCTGTATAATTTTCTTTTTCAGGGAGCACTACGAGTCAGCACAAAACATGCCTGCTGACCAGCAAACTCAGTTGTACGTGGAGTATAAATCCGGGGCCGAGAGTGGCTGGGACTACAGTAGCCGGTGGTTTAAAAAGAATGGCATGAACAAAGGTAATTTTTTCAATACGACGTCAAAAATGAGCAAGAGAGAGAAGGGAGAGAGAAAAATGGAGGAATGGAGAGCAGGGA
>VCRD01005170.1:6585-37235 GCA_006783055.1 Trinorchestia longiramus
AGAGTATGGAAGAGGGCTGCAGAGTAGAGTATGGAAGAGGGCTGTACAGTAAGAAAGAGGGCTGTACAGTAAGAAAGAGGGCTGTACAGTAAGAAAGAGGGCTGTACAGTAAGAAAGAGGGCTGTACAGTAAGAAAGAGGAATGCACAGTCTGGAAGAGGAATGCACAGTCTGGAAAAGGGCTACAGAGTAAGGAAGAGGTCTGCACAGTAAGAAAAAGGTCTGCAGAATAAGAAAAAGGGCTGCAGAGTAAAGAAAAAGGCCCAAACATAAAGAAAAGAGATGACGAGTAATGACGCGTGCTGCCACTTTAAGAATAAAAGCTGAAACACAAAGACAGCCAAAAAATTCAGAAGATTCAGAGGCACTGAAACCACGAAAGGAGCATATAATACTGTAAAACTACAATCTGTACTTATTCGAATGGCTTCCTTTAGCTAGCAGCAGCAGCAGCGAAGATCAAGTCTTTGTGATATAAAACGCAACAGGATCAAGCAATTGCTTAGTTCCGTATGACCACTTTGTCAGTAACCCAGAAAATTGGCCGTGCGCACACCTCCATAAAAATACTCGTCCGTGATTTGAAAACAAGGAAAAAACGAAGGCGAAATCTCATTTGAGACGAGTTCCCTCTAAGGAAATTCGTCAGGTGAGAGTGGGAATAGTGAGAAAGCCTCATTTCACACGTAAATCGATATTGACTGCCTCTGGTGTTCCAACGCCAAACAGAACTGCTCGCTGTCAGTTTCGAACAGTAAAACCTTGTACTTCCAGAAACAAGCTCTACTTAATTCGTTACATAGGCCTGACTACGTGGTCAGAATTAGTAAAATCGTTTTTTCCGAGTATTTATTTCTCCTCTTTTACGTCATGGACGCGTACGAAGCTAGGTTAGGGGACGGACGCTGATCAGGTGTGTTGGTGAGAGATGTCTCTTCTTTAAAAGCGAGGAAAGAGAGTTCACTTCTAGGCCGGGATCCAAGGAAGTACCGTTGTTGATTTTCATTACTTGACAAGGTGTCATCAACTTAACACGTTGACTCCGAAGTGGTACGTATGTGTACCACTGAGGTTAGGTTCTGTAATTTTTTCAGATCCTTCTAGTGACTATGCGTACAAAGTGAAGTTTTACACCAATCAGGCAATCGGAGGCAACGTGTTAATACTCTCATTGCGAGCTGCTTGACGCGTTTTTTGAACTATTTTTGTGGATTAGCCTTTTTGACTGCTGCTAGTTTTGGTTTTGCAACTAGGCAATTCCTGAACAAACGAGTCGCAAGGCAGCAAGAAGTAGCTGAATGATTCTAAATTCGATGACGACAAAATAATGGTCAGGTCACATAAGAAGCAGAGTTTGAATCCAATGGAAAATATTCGGTCAGAGAGTGAAAAGGAATTTGATTATAATGGAAAGTAATACTAAGCCGGAGTGTCATCTGACTCAAGAAGTAATTGAAGATGCTATAGCATCAATTATACCGGTGCATATATATAAAAAATACTTCTTTTGATGAGCTTGTCATTGACATAAGCGCAAAATATTCTTGCATCACACGTTTTACGGAAAAATGGTTACTTACAAACTGTTCAAAATACACGCTCTCATCATTCGTGATATAATACAAACTAGATGGTCTACTAATTCAACTCGAAACAATTAGATTCATCTGTAACAGAGTAGGACATTAAAAAACTTCACTGCCGTAATTAGGGCTTTCACCAGAAATTAGGAGGCCACAAGATGTGACACACTTGATATGCAGCTAGCATTTTCATATCTGTGTGAGATCGGGACGCATAAGATGGCGTACAAAAAACACACGGCAATTCTAAAATCTCGTTTCCTTCACCTAGCATTGTGAATGAATGTATGAGAGAAAAATGAAGGAGCATGTATGCAGTGCAGTTTATGGCTAGGTAATTCTAATTCTTCCTTCGTTAGGCCTGTTGACATAGTTTCTGTATATTGCAGCAGCAGCAGCAGCAGCAGCAGCAGCAGCAGCAGCAGCAGCAGCAGCAGCAGCAAAGATACTGGAGTATGTACATGTACTGTTATAATCGATGTAATACTAAGCTGCCTCAATTGTGCAGCAATTCAATGCTACCAGCATAGTATTATGCAGTGCCAAATACATTAAACCTGAAAACCATTCCCAGTTTCGCTGTGACCTGTGGTCATCGTGTATAGTGGTCACCCCCTCAGGGCGTAACAACCTCCTTGTGAACTTTATCTGCACATAACACTACCACGCACTAACTTCAGTCCGATGCAGTGAGACTGGCAGTTAACGCCTCGAAAACTGCAACAAGTAACTTACTCGAGAACTTTCCAGAGTTTGTTCGCTTCTTGGGCGGGCAGGAAGACCACAGGGCGAGACAGAGGATCCGCAACATCTTTGACGGATCCAGCAGCATCCAGGAAGCCGCTGAGGCGCACGTCACGAGACCTGTCGAAGCTGGACGTGAGGCTGATGAAGCCATCGCTGGCGTAACTCAAGCCTGACACATCAACCAGCAGGGCGGTCGCACCTCGAGTGATGGCATTGCGGGCCTATAAATCAAAATATTATATAACTACCCAAGTCTATCAAAAAACACGACTACATAGGTACCACATCTGTATTACAGTGGAAACAATGGTGTAACAAAAGTAATGTAAAAATTATTCCCTTAAACTGTAACATGTAACTGTCGTCTTAAGACTATGCATTGGACTTCGGCATGTATAAACGGTCTTAAGCTTCGAAATGTTAGCCACAAAACTGTGTAGTGCAGCTCTCGTGCTAGCCTAAGTATTCTGCATGAAAAACATGGCTAAGAATTCTCATTTTCTATACATTGTCTTCGATGGGAAATTTTTTATAATACTGTGTAGATGAAGTGTGGAGCTTTGAGAAATGAAAGAATACAAAACTAGAATCAAACACTAACAAGATGATTCAGTCTCTTTTCATCACTGGAATTCGGTTGTGGGTATAAGAAGAGAGGTTTAAGAAAATTTATTTTAAGCCTATGATTAAAATTGTTATTACACCATGAAGTCATATCATAAAGGAAAAGAAGTCACGCGGTATAGAAAAAAATAAGTTATATCGCATAGACAGCTGATCAATATTCACAAATGCTACTGAAAAAGAAATGAAGCCAAACAATTTTTCCACAAATTTTATATCTATTTCTTCGTGTAGTAGTTGTGGTTATGTCTATATTGTCGTCCATTGATTATTCTGTCAACGCTGGAGATAACAAAGAGTCAAGGGCTTTGACTCCAATAGGTTCAATAGTGCAACTGTTCAGGAGCAATCACTTCAGTGTAAGCTGATTGTATCACTCGGGAACAATTACACCGTCCACTGATTGTGTTCAAGCTACGCATTCAGTTCAATCACTCTGATTGTTACAATCCCAATCGTACTGATGGCAAAACTCTGACTACAAACAACAAGACATGAACTGAAATAAAATGGAATTCATAACCTAAATAAATTTATAGAAAATGTCTCGTATGAATAAAAGAGTGAAGCATAGCTTTCGATTACTAGGCACAATTTTGTAAAGTGGCATAAAGAAGACGTAAAAATGAAGCAAATGTGTAACACAGGACATAATACATCACAAAGTGTAGATGTTGAAAATAGAACATAATTCATGGGTAAAAGAGAACTACGGACGACGCAACAAATAAAGATAATACGAGATAGAATTTGACATGGTGCAGATAAAAATAATAGGACATGATCCCAACCACAGGTGACATAATTTAGACAGAAAACAGAACACGATCAAAGTTGAAATTCAAACAAAAATTGTTACCAAGAAATGAGAAAAACTCGATACAAGATGAAAGCTATAAGCACCAAAACTTGCCGGCACAAAGAAGTGGAAAAGTTATTTTAAAAAACATGTTGAATGAGCAAGCCAAGGCGGGAGAAGCGAGTACAAAGGCTGCAGATAAAAAATGCACGGACGGTCAAACGAATCAAAAGCAAAAACGACAGTAAACAACTTGTATAAACTGACAGTGGGGGAAAATCTGAAACACTAGAGTAGTTTGTATTGTAAATGCAAAGGCCTTACGGCATCGACATTGGAATTAAGAACAAAAGGTATGAATATTGCACATGTAAATAAATGCTGAACTATCACAGGATGAAAAAGGAAGTTAGAATACGACATGCAAGTCATACTTGAATATAAAAGCTAACATATGAGATGCAAAAAAGCAGAAAAATATTAGAATAGAATGAAAAATAATTGAGAGGGCTAAAAACAAGAGCTAAAGCAAGACTCTAAAGCTCTTCTATAAGGAATTATAGAATAACAGAAAAGAAGGGTGGACAAAACAAATCTTCGAACAAGCAAGCAAATAATGATAATCAACGAGCCGGACAAAAAAGTCAATCTGAATAATCGAGCAATAAAAATAGTTCATAAAAATTATTCTTGAGCACAGTCTTGAAATGAAATAGGAAAAGACAAAAGAATCAGAAGATAACAGAACTAAATAAAAGTAAAGGCTTTGAAAAATAACTAACAAACACGACGTAATAAAAAGACACCAAAGACTTAAAACCAACTGCTAGAAGCGTGAAGGTTTGGTTTTGAACAGATCTAGACACTTGACGTTAGAGCAAGCAAACAACAGCAAGGACGAGGTAAAAACAAGTGTAAGAACGAGGTAAGAAAACAAGAACAAAGAAAGGTAAGAAAACAAGAACAAAGACGAGGTAAGAAAGCAAGAACAAAGACGAGGTAAGAAAACAAGAACAAAGACGAGGTAAGAAAACAAGAGCAAAGACGAGGTAAGAAAACAAGAGCAAAGACGAGGTAAGAAAACAAGAACAAATACGAGGTAAGAAAACAAGAACAAAGACGAGGTAAGAAAACAAGAGCAAGGGCGAAACTAATAGCAAGGACAGAAATTAAAATCAAGAATAAGCAAAAAAGAAATAAAGAGCAGTGCAGAAAATGAGAGCAAGGACGCAGGTGCGAAACAACTGTAGGGACAGAGGTGGAAAATAAAAGTACACTAAAAATAAGAAAATAAAAAGAAAAGCAGTAGGGCTGTCGAGCCCTCAGTCACTGGCACGAGAACAGGCGGTACCTTTGATGGGGAGCATGGGGGAGTTGAGGGGAGAGTGCATGGGGAAGTCGAGTGTTAGGGTTGGAGAGGAGTGGTGACTTGTGAGGAGGTTGTGAGAAGAGATGGGGTGTGAGCAGGAGTGTTAGCTTGATGGTCGCAATTACAGGGACACTCGCATGGCGAGAACTGTACGAGGTGTACATGCGGTGACACCAAAGTGAAAGACGGGTAGGATTCAAGTCATTTGATGTAACAAAAATAGACAATCTTAGGATCCATCTGCCACTTTCTAGCATGACAACACTAGCCAATCACTAGCTCACCATTTGGTAGAAGTCGCAGGACGAGAGTAAGGCACCCTCTGGCTTCACGAAGCCCACCCACCCGTACTCCACAGGGTCCGTGAGCCGTCCGCATAGATCCATCGGGTGCATCTGAGGCAGTCGGAAAATTATCACTTTGTTGCAAAGAACATTCCAATAATTATCAAATTTGTACGAATTCTATCAAAGAATGACAATATGTTTCCGTATTATAATGTAAAAAAACGTTGTTTTGCGAAGTTCACCCAAAAATTGATCACTCCCTTACGTAGAACACTCAAAAAATTGTCATTTACTTGGATAATCCCCGGGTAATAAAACCCGGAACGATATTCCGACACACCTTCAAAACATCGTCATTTATTTACGTAGTACACTGAACAATTTAACTGCCTGAGTAGAATCCTAAATTTAAAATACGTGTTGAAGTAAAAATCGCATTTTCAAGATGGTTGGTAAGAAAAAAGTACGACAAGTACGACATTGTGTTGCATTATGAATGAAGCAAATGTTCCCTCAATTGAGATTTAGTAGTAAAATTAATTTCCTGATAAATAATACATTTAGAAAAATAACATTCGCTACTACAGGAAGGATACTGTGACAGTCTCAGTTACAACCCTGGCAGACTGTTTGTACTTTTTGTCAACCAGTAACGAGACTCCTACACAGACGTTAAATGCAAAATACACAAAAGCACTGATACTCATGAACGCTTTTCAAACGCTTTCTAGATGAGCATATTCTCAATTTCTTGTTCATTTGTAATTTGAAAACTAGAAGTTTATTGGATAGTTAATTGCTGTCAAGACGACTCCAAATTGGTACATCTCGACGCTGAACTGTGAGAAATATGAGCACGAAAGTTACAAGGAAAACGCTAGCACGGTTGATCCTCGTCACTAATACTTTTATTTAAAAATTTGTCGGTTCTAGACTTAGACAATTGCATATTACGAAGTTGCATTGATGGCACTCCGAAGCACTTCGAAAATCGGGAACAAAATGAGGCAAAAGACATTCGTACGCGAGGTTTCATTTACCATGCACAGGTTTGCCCACAATTTTCAGACCACACAAACAATCATTGAGACACACTTAAAGTAAGAAATCGTTTTGTACTTTAAAATAAACTTTATTGCAACTACAGTTATTAAGGAATGAGCCTTTTTAGTTCAATTACTATGAACGTTCCGAATAAAGCTTCTATGTCCTGTATATATTATTCGAATTGTTTAAACTATTGTCATTTTTCAAAACCTGCCACTTTTCAACTGTCTGTCGTGAAATACTGATGTATCAGTTCAACAAATTATTGAACATTTTACAAAATAACGAGCAAAGCAATCAACGTCCTCAATTTTAACAGATCGTTCGCATCCCGAATCGCTGTAGTAAAATTCTTTAAAAGTCAGATTCCGGTAGACTTGTGGCAACGGAAGAAGTACTACCATGGAATATTATCTACCTTTTAAAGAACAGCATTATGTGGAGAGAAATAGTAATTCATAAGCGTGAGGAATGATTGAATGAATTTTTGTTTTAGTGCAACACAAACAAGTGTTACGGCACAATCAGAAGGAGCGTCACTGTCTTATACTATGACACACAAATAGAAGATACAGAGGCTTTAAAAAATTGTTTCTTACGCGTTATTGAGTTATTGAGCTCTAATGCAACGCATAATACAAGACCGTAACTCTTAATATGCTTTCAAATAAGTTTAGAAACAATAGGAATTGCTGAGTTGTAAGTCGTAATCGGCTTAGATGTTGGACAGAGATGCGGGATGAGACCAGAAGGGAAACACGAAATCGTAATCTAGATGCGACGAAGAGGAGAAAGAGACGCAACAAGCATTAACACGTTGACTCCGAAGTGGTACGTATGTGGACCACTTAGGTTTAGTAATTTTTTCAGATCCTTCTCGTGACTATGCGCACAAAGTGAAGATTTACACCGGTCAAGCAATCGGAGGTAACGTTAAGATTCGAAATGAAAACATCTACAACCCAAGCTGGGAAGCTGAACTGTCGAGTGAGACGAATTAAATTTAGAGAGGAAAAAGTATTCATCTCTGAATTTAAATTTCGTGTCTATGTATTTTCAGACTCTCAATTCCGGCTCCACTCATTTCTTACTTTCAAACGAATGATTTTAACTCAATGGCTTCAAAATGATTTATTACGAATTCAATAATCCCCACAGCCCACTTAGTTCGTAGCAAAGTGAATGGACAGTAACATAACCACTAATCGTACGAAATTAGACGTACGATTTGTAACGCAAAAAATTAAGTAAATACGAGTGATAATAATGAAATTAATTCAACAATAAATAGGATTGCGTACTAAGATTCAGAGATGGCAACAGCAGGAAGTAAGACATAAAACAGTAAGCAACAGTACTTTGTCGATGGTTACTTCAAAGATAAGGAAAATAGTACCATTTATTAGACCATAAAAGGATGTAGCATGTAAGATCATTCCTAGTGAGCCAGCTTGAAGATTCTCGAGTGAATAAAATCCGGAACAAAGTGGAAAGAAAGAGCGCACTACATCGAAAATCACGTAAAAGTTGCAAACATATTACGAAAATTCCCTTTAAAAATCACGAATGGTGAAAGCAGAGAGTAAACTTGTCTACCCAATACTTATACTCGTAGTGAACTCGTTACGGAGACCTAACCTACATTAGGCTTGCAACTGCCGACCGAAGGCTTGCCTTGTTGTCTGGTAATTTGTCAGGAGAGACAAGGTAAACTTTTTTACCCACAACTATTTAAAGCCTTGTTCATTCTGACATCTTCAAAACAGTAAATTCCACAATTTTAGCTATTTGTATTTTTATAGCTCGACTGCAGCCTCGGCACTGTCTACAGTTGAGTTAAGGACTAGATAATGGAGACACAACATCACTTCAGCAACTTAAAACGATGGAGTCGTGCACTTCTGGAAGATTGAGAAGTCCTCGTCAAACTCAGGCGATTTGAAACTTTAGCTCAGAGGAAACCGTCACGTACAGGCTTTGCAGCGCAATAATTATAGGACACACGACACTATTACGGTACGCAACGACTATGTGAGTGACGATTAAAGAACAGAATCAAGAAAGAAGCTGCATGCATGGGGAGCATGTACAAACTTTCACCGTTAGAAATGCAACAGATGAACCACAGAAATGAAAATTAATACTGAACAATGATTACAAGCAAACTAGAACTAGGAAAAGGTACAAAAAGCAAGCGTCTTATGCTGCTGCTGCTGATGATTGCAAACAAGTGAAAAAGACGAGTTTGATACGTCGAGTCTCGGAAGGCAAACATGAGTGAACGTAGAATTCAACATTGGACAGCGACAAACAAACATTTGGCGATCATAATTACTGCTAAGTAATAGTGGCACACAAATGTGATATGCCAATAGCCAATGATATTATTGAAAAAAGTGAAATAAATAGCACCATGGAATTATTTTCTGATATAAAAGGAAAAGGCAAAAAAAGTTATACCATAGTACTCTGACGTGAGGTGATGTTAATAAACAATAAAAACGAGATTCTGAAGCAAATGGTGCTGAGCAATGATAACGCCACTGAGTTGCTTCTTCAAACACCTGATGTTAGATAACACGTTCGCGCTTTCCACTTTTTTCAGTGAACTGGTTTTGAGTGGGGCACCTTAGCGGCAACACGTTGGTTTCAACGAGAAGTAAATTAAGCGATGCCGGCTGATTGATTCCGAGATAAAGCTGTTAGAGCGGCGAGAGAGGCTCAGATGAGTGCGTCAGTTGATGAGGGCAGAGATGCAGTAAAGCGAAGAGCGACAGACGCATTGATGCAACGCTCGGTTGCCACATCGCTTTGAAGATGTAGCATCAAACGACGGGCGCATGTCGTGAGGAGCAGCGTGGTGATGGGGGTGAAGGTGTGTGCGAATAATGATAGCTTAGAAGTACAATAAAATTAAACACTATGACAGAGGGGGTCGGGGTAAATACGAAAAGAATGACGAAATACAAGAATAATGAAATGGTCGGAGAATAAGGAAATGGAATGAAAAATAACACTCGAGGAGCTCAAAATAGACGATGTGTTCGCAAAAAAAAGCTTTGTGACGCAAGTCAAGCTGCGGACAAGAAACTATTTCGTACTCCCGCGAGTTAAACAGTGACGATAACATGCTGAAAACGCTACAAACGCTCACAAAAAGTTATATACTGCACGCACCGCTGTGTAGTGAATTAAAATTAATATAAGAAAATGATTACATAGTTGCAAGTATTTTTACCCAGCATATGTGCATCTCCTCGGAGCTCAAGATGTCCGAAAAAAGAATCTAAAAGTAAAATTCTGCCACTTAAACGAAATTGTTGAGGGCACACGGTGAATAATCGGCGAAAAACTCGTGTTTTTTAAGAAGTTTGTGTTTTTAACAAGAAGTCAGATAGCGTAGTCAAAAGTAGCGTTTATAAACGTAAACCAAATAATGCATTAAAACCAACAGGTATAGAAAGACCATTTATTCCCTTCCATTGAACGCACTTTTAGCCAGCAGTTCCTAGCCATTAGATTTCATTGGTCATGACAACTCAGCAGATTATATCATTCTCTTATTTTGACCGAGCAGACCAGTGATAACCTAGTTCAAGTAAAGGCCAGGGAATATTTTTTCAATAATTCACAATATTTAGAGAATATTTTCATCGTCTGCTTTCGTGCAACAGAAATATATTCATTATCATTATCAACACCATCAACATCTACATCATCATCTTATAACAAATTTGCATAATTTCGATAGTGCAAAACTGAGTCCAGTTTCCGACTTGTTTTTCTGGTGTCCTTCCTTTCTTCTAGAATAGCAACATTTCAGTATACCATTAAGATAAAAACAGAGTTAATATTTTCACATAACCTCCGCTTTCCCTCCGCCACAACTTATGCTTACTAACACATTCTATAGAATTGAAGATATTTTCTTTCCATAAGAATGTCGCGTAAATTTTCCATACCAGAGGACACCGTAGCCCAGCAAAACATAAATAACTTCCTTTTTTTAATACAAACACCTTGCAACACAACCGCAATAATGCGACAATGAATCAGATGGTACATTTCCCACGTCAAATAATACGCGCAATTTTGTCTCACAATGAAAGTGCGACAATATTTCCCCCTGCATACGCTTGTATTTTGTTCTTTGTATAGAACTACGATCGAAACCTTTCGCTCGGAAAAAAGCACCCAGCACTCCTCAGTATACAATCAAAAAGAAAAAATAGGATGGTTGAGGCAGTTAAGTTTACAATGGGAAGCTCTGTAAGAAAACACATGGCAAAATCTATCCTGGTAAGTGGACTTATTTAGGTAAACCAAATAACCCAGATCGGTCACACGAAAGGACCAGAATTGGTCCGAAAATTGAAAAAATGTTCCTCCCAAATGAACAGTGTCTGTCCAACCAAACGGATAGAATCGCTTCCATGAAACAGACACTAATCGATCCACTGAAAAGGCCAAAATTAGATCAAAGAAACAGATCCAATCCAATGAAAACAGTGGATCGGATCGAACAGGTCTACTAAAGTTAACCGCGACTTTGTACCTAGTAAACGTCTGGAATAAGAAACGCGATTCACATAGTTTTCCTCTGATTTTTCTTTTTAGTTTCTACTTCTTACCCAGGTGAGAAACTGCGCATTTACCTGCACAAGCCGTAGCCCTTCACACACGCGCTTCGCTGCGTCAGATACTCAATATTCGAAGCAAAGCAGACCAAGCTTTCCTCTAGGTCCTCGGCTTTAATGTCACTCGACGCAGATCCCGCTTCCAGCAGAGCGCTTCCTAAATAACTAATTAAGTCTAGTGGAAATCTCAGAGCGACTTCTAGCAGAAGATAGACGAAAAGTTTGATAACTTTAGTCTCCGTGTTGTGGGCCTAAGTGTAACGGTGGCCGTCTTCAACGAAAGTTTCTGCAAATGAAATAATTATATACCGTAGGCAAATTCCTAAACTGAAAAATGCAAGACCTATACGTGTTATTTTTACAAGCACTGTAAAACTATGTCTATGTCTAGTATAAGTAAAAAATTTATGTCTACACTATATCTTCATTATGTAAGATTTCAAAGCTCAAGATTTTATTAAACGGTATAAAACCTTGTCCCTACGAGCAAAAGTCTAGTATGAAAAAGATGATGTATAGAATAGATGCTCAATCTAAACTTGAAGCCCCGGCTATAGCACTTCTGTTCTACTGCATAACAGAAAGACGCAAACAACTTAACAGACAAACAATTATTCTTTAACCCCTTAAATTAAAAGGGATTGCCCGAATATGAACAAAACCACGATTATTTTAGAATTCGTCTTTTTCAGAAAACTTTTTAAGAAAAAATTAAACGGAAGTTAGCAAAATAAATAGCGTAATTCAGAAGCTGCAATTTTGGTACCTAAACATGTAAATGCAGAAACACCATTATCATTCTTTGCACAATTTTCGACTTTGTCTCGACAAAAAAAAACCTATACTTTTAAGTTGTGTTCTCTAGTGCCCAATGTATCTTACATGCATATTGAATATGAAAATTAGAAGAAAAATGAAGCTGCATTCAAATATATCGAGAACTCCATGAAGTTCCGGAGATTCATTCACATTTACAAGTTTTACTGCTATGATTAAAGTTCGCAATATATTAATATCCTAATGAAATACATAAAAATAGAATAAAATAAACGACATCGCTCAGTATCAGAAAACCCAACCATGGAATCTGTCTTAAAAAAACGTTCCATAGTACAGTGTTAACATCACACAGTGTAGGGGGAGCACACACACACACAGTGTAGGGGGAGCACACACACACACACAGTGTAGGGGGAGCACACACACACAGTGTAGGGGGAGCACACACACACAGTGTAGGGGGAGCACACACACACAGTGTAGGGGGAGCACACACACACAGTGTAGGGGGAGCACACGAGCAAATGATGAGGGACAAACACACACCAGCACAGCGTCTGATCACGCCGCCACACAGCATCCACAGCTACAGTGACCATCACACTCTCCTTCTTCAGCTCTAGCTTAGTTTTTTCAACTTGCCAAACTTATTTTCAGTCGTGGTTAGTTACGCATACAATGAGCAATATTATCATTATCAATTCAAAAACGTCCTTGGAGTATTTTATTTTATATCTTAGGATAGTACAATTTATTTCTTCTCTTACTAGAGGTCTATTAGGAGAATAGGTTGATCCAGAAGATGCAACAAAAAAGATTAGATCTCCCCTCTCCATGCACACAAAAGAGTCGTCTAATAATGATCCAACCTCAAACTATTGCACTAGGGAGAAAATTCGATAGTCGATGAACACATTCTTGATCTCAGAATTTTGGGATAAAGGAATCGGCCCGAAGGAAATACTCTACAAAAGAGGTATACCTTACCCGAATTGTGTTTCGGAATTTGAACATCTTGACGTTTATAGTTTTAGCTTTACGTATAAGAAAATATTCCATGAATAATTTATTTACACGCGTATTTGCGACGAAGTGAGTTCCCACAAAAGTTTGGTAGCTGCACAAAAGTTTGGTAGCTGCACAAAAGTTTGTAAATAAAGAATAAATAACAGCTCTACGATCAGTATCCCCCACATATTTGACATTGAATTCAGCCTATGAACGTTCAGTTGATTTGGAGGGAATACAAGAAATATTTAACTTTGTGCAGCCGAACCCTCCTTATTTTTTAAAATCTTTTGATTCACGTGAGAGATTACATGTATTTTGTTCGTTCTGGCGCTCGTGAAAACATCAAATGTGTGAAGTTGGCGAACTTACCGATGAAAAAAATAGAATTTTACCAACTTTTATTAGAGATAATCACTATTTTCGGAATTGAACTACAGAGGCAAATATCGAATCATAAAACTTCGAGTGCGGTAATTTCAAATGAGAAATAAATTTGAAACGAGATAAGAAATACACATTCATTGGATATTCGCGTGCGTGGAAGAACATTTCACAAATAAAGTTGCATTTGTTGGATGCAATTTTACGGTGGCATTGCAGCTGTAATGGAAAACCACACTTCGGTAGCAAGGCGTAGACTTTAGAACCATTTTTCGTTCAATAAAGACGACAATCCCAGTGAAACTCTGAGATTAATTTGACACGGAACCACAAAGTCTGTACCTAGTCTGTATCCCTGACTCCTCACAAAGTCAAAACTGTCAGAAATGACGAACCCTCGTCGCAGTCTGTGTTGAAAATGAACGCAAAACTTCAACTTGGGATTCAGGCCGTGCGTATCTTGGATAATTAGAAAGTAAACACCTCAGTGTCTGAGTTAGAGAACTCTTATCTGGAGAGTTTTCTTATGTACAGTCACCCTACTGAACGAGGATAAAACCTACTAACACTAGCGTACTCGATAAAAATTTATGAAAAGTTAACACGTTGCCTCCGATTGCCTGACTGGTGTAAAGCTTCACTTTGTACATATTATTACTAGAAGGCACTGTAAAATTTACAGAACCTAACCTAAGAGGCCCACATACGTACCACTTCGGAGTCAACGTGTTAGACTTAATTTTTCCTTTGCTCGAGTTT
The DNA here is from genome assembly GCA_006783055.1 of Trinorchestia longiramus. NCBI lineage: Eukaryota > Metazoa > Arthropoda > Malacostraca > Amphipoda > Talitridae > Trinorchestia > Trinorchestia longiramus. Next base: position 20,609 of record VCRD01005170.1, read on the forward strand.
CTCTCGACAAGTTTTCGTTCAATTGGCAATGAATATGCACATTTCGTATGAAATAACCTAGATCCGTCAGTCCTAGAGACAGGTATGCTGTCGAAAAGAAACTAATAAGTACTTATCTATAACATATCATAATGTAGGCGGTGTGGAAAGCTGTTTCAGTTTGATAATTGATGCTAGGCAGCTAATATAAGCGTACAGAGCCGAAGACTCCGTTGTTGAATCACAGAGTGTTGACTTTGTTGAAGTGATTTTTAACGATTGGACGAGCGAAGTTGCACAGTGAATTTCAAATATTAAACCTCACCAATATCGTCATAAGGGGACAGAAATGTATGCGCCGACATGAAAATTGTAAAAAATTGAATTGCACAACAATCAATGAAAGTAAAATTTGAAGTTTTCTGAAATGTAAACACGAGTGAAATGAGTATCTAGCCAGAAAAATTGTTAAGCACACAAGGAGTAATATTTATTTCAAAAGGTTCACAGTACGTAAAATTCTGTGACGGAACTAAATCAAAGATGGACGGTCTGGTGAAGAAACAAAATGCAACAAAAGAAATTCATTTGCAATACTGAATACGTACACTAATATTATTGTTCTTCTACCCCAAGAGAAAGTCTTAAAGAAGACACCGAGTCCTTTCCCCAAACTGCTCCTCTCATGTTCCTTCAAATTAATAGATACAAGGCGAATAATTAACAGAAAATATCGATGATATTACCTTAATTTAACACAGCTTACCTGAAGAAAGTTCCCTTCTGCAGGCTGCACGGGTCCTAGAGAGCTGTACGTTCCCCTGACAGTGTCTTTCACGGTTTGGACGTACTCGCCTCGATAATCACGTACCGGCTGGGACACTCGTACAATGGCCGCTCTGGTGCCATCATTTGCAAAACCGTACCCGTAGGAACTGCTACGGATGGCCGTAGACAACTCAGTACGGTCTCTAAGGGCATGTCCAGCCGTGTTGTAGTACTCTGGCGGGTGACGTTGGGGTAGAGGTTCCCTGAAAACCATTTGTTGAAGCCCACCAGCATCAGCTACACCCGCATCCAGCACACGGCCTCGCTGTTGGTTCCGATGCTGTAAGATTGATTGCGACTGAGAAAAATGATCAAGACTCTGCTGGAAAAGACGTTGCTGCTGCCGCCGTCTTTGTTTTTTGTGGTCCGCCTTATCTTTGCGGGTGCGCCTTCTGTTCGAGTTGGCAGAAGAACTTTTGGATGAACCAGAACTTCTTATAGAATTTGCATGGAGTTCTTGACGCGACCGGAGGCGTTCTTTAGCAGCTGACTTTCCTCCGTTGAAAACAGTTTTTGAAGATTGATCTGCAAAATTAAGGACCGATGTCTTCTCTTGAGGAACTGTTTTCGTGGTTAATCGTGGAAGCACAACCTTAACTGGCTGATCGAAACGAGACGATTGCTGCAGATATGAATCCGGAATACTGGTCGACCCAATTTTGAGATGGCCCTCTGATTCAACCACTAGACTTTGCGAGCCTGTTTCAGAGGTACGTCTGACAGTTTCAGATTCAGCCTTTCCATGTACTTTACCTCTCGCTCTAAATTCGACAGATAGCTTTGACGGCGCACTTTCAGAAAGACTTTTTGCGCGATTTTTTTCAAATTTTTCGCCGCCCTGCTCGTCTTGAGCAGATCCCGTGTCATAAGAAGCACTGACAGCCCTCTCCTCGAGGGCGCCGGCAGAAGACGCAGGCACAGGGAGATTAGGTCGCACTTCAGAAGTGCCGCTTGCGTTAAAAAAGCTCTTTCGCTCTTCCTGGGGCATTATTACGTGTTGCCTCGCTTTTAAACGAGGTATTGGATCGAATCGCACTTGCCGCTTTGGCCAAAATCTAAGACCACTCGGAAGCTTTGTTCTAACATCGCCTGCAAACTGATGCCGTATTTGTTGTTGGTACAATTTCTGTTTTCTCCTCTTTTTGTGCTGCTCTCTTTTTTTCCTTCTTTTGTTATTCTTATTGAGACCTAAAGGTAACGTATTTCGAAGATCTGTTTTCGCATCAATTGGCATCAGCTTGTCGCTAACCAATGTAGTTCTTGTGTGATTTTCATCACTAAAAGCTGATTTTGTAGTCCTACTATCACCTTCAATATTGAGATCACCAGCCTCATTATTGCGAGGCATAGCAGAGTAATAAACAGCTTCAACGGGGATGTCTTGCAGCACATGAGCACTCGCTTTAACTACACCATTATGCCTCTGTCTCACATATGTGTCTCCTGAACTACAGTTACTGGCAACAGCTGTGAGCCGTGTTACCACCGCGTGTGACGCTACATAGTGCGTTACCACCAACATAACACACGAAAACAACACCCGGCCATGGTTGGCACAACACAAATGAGACTCTACTCGGGACATGAACCACACACTACCTCCCTCAACTGCTCTTGCTACAATACTGAGGGATTGAGGGTAAACGCAGCCACTGAGACAGCCATCCAGCCACATGGTACAGCCAGTGTCAGCCACGAGGTGCCAGCCAGTTTAACACCTTCATATGAAAAAATATAAAAATGAGCTGTCAAATTAAATTCACTACAAAAAGCTTAGATAGCAAAAAAAGTGAACGCTGCCTCTTTAAGTGTTAACTCAGTCTACTCTAACACAAAACCAGTAAAGCTCATGTCAGTCACATTTTGAACTACATTCCAAATTAAGTATGTGTTTGGCGTACGCATTCGTAATTTCGATTAAATAATCCGGAAATTAGTAAGGCTATGGTACATGTTTTAAAGAACTTTATTCCGTTCTTATTTTCGAGATGAGCTAGCAACCGCATGAGAGCTCTGTACCCCTCACACTCTACGGTACGAGTTCTCACAGAGCTACACGTACCACAGAGCTACACGTACCACAGAGCTACACGTACCACAGAGCTACACGTACCACAGAGCTACACGTACCACAGAGCTACACGTACCACAGAGCTACACGTACCACAGAGCTACACGTACCACAGAACTACACGTACCACAGAGCTACACGTACCACAGAGCTACACGTACCACAGAGGTACACACACCACAAGTAGGGGATAGCCGTCGCATCTAACAAACTCGTATTGGAAATGACGAAGCTTAAATAAATCAGTATCATAAGTTCAATTTTTTGGAAAAATGCAGATTAAATGATTGATTGTGAGACTTGATGTAACTACACTTAGCGTACTAGATGTAGCAACCACATGAATGTAGGTCTCGCTATAACACACTTCAACCTACCTACCTACTTATTTTGTCTCATTACATGTGTAAGTAAACATCTACTCACGTACCACTGCAAGCGTAATGCTTACACTTTTAAATAGGAATAAATTTTTATTATTGGCGAGAATTTTTATCCCTAGAGAACATTACAAGCCGCAAACTCACTCGTTCTAGGGAAACTTGACTTGTGATGAAAATGATAGCTTTAAATCTCTGATTTCAGGGTAAAAAGTAAGCCCCAACCAAGAAAACAATAAAGTGGCAAAATCCTCATATACTGTAAGGAAGTTGCAAACAATAAAGTAATCTTTTAGCATCCACACGGTGACAATAATTATATACATATGTATATGGAGAGTTTCAACAGAGAATGTGCTGATACTCAACACAGTATCAAAACGAAACAGAGAATTTTGAAAAGTATAATAGTTAGATGACCAGACACTCGGTGGGTTTAAAAGACCTCGGAACTCCCCCTCAAAAGAAATCGAGATGTAGAGAATTAAAATACAATGCGTACCTAACTACACTATGAAATCTCTAGCCTCCTGTAGAAGTGTTAAAAAGTCTTGAGGGAGTAGTGAGAACTGCGTCTGAGGAGCGCTTGTCCCCACAGGAACGTTGACATGCAAAGAATAGAATAGAATAGAATGAGGCTATAGGAACGAACCTTCTGGCCCATTCTTGGGTCGGATAATTACTTCGATAATTATTCGGTTTTTTACCCAAGTCCCATGCCGTATTTCTAGCCGCGTCAACCATGTCGGCAGCGGGATTCGAACCCGGGTCTTTCCGCTCGCAAGCAGATTCGCTCACCAGTCGACCAAGCTGGTGATAGTCGACCAAGCTGGTGAAAGGCACCATCATTATGATTTACTGAGAGGAGCTAAGGAATACTTTACATGTTACGACATAAGCTAAGCCTCGAAGATACATAACACGATAACCTCCTTCAGTGTACCTCTCTCTGGAGGCGAATGTGATCCTAATATTCATTTTACTTAATATATAAATTCATCAATAAGCTCTCATTGAAGTTGTTAACTTAATACTCAATATTCGCTTTCAAATGTCCAATTTATCCATCAACTGACCCTCATTTAAGCGTAGTCCACACTTACTAGTAGTACACCACAGTCTACTCTTACTAGTATTACACCGTAGTCCACACTTACTAGTAGTACACCACAGTCTACTCTTACTAGTAGTACACCGTAGTCCACACTTACTAGTAGTACACCACAGTCTACTCTTACTAGTTGTACACCGTAGTCCACACTTACTAGTAGTACACCACAGTCTACTCTTACTAGTAGTACACCACAGTCAACACTCACTAGTGTTACATTATAAGCTACGCAGTTCAAACAAGTCATCATACCTTGTAATTTCAAACCACGCGCCAATAAATCTTTAGAAATATTCTAGTGTTGAAATAATGACCATCTGAGCCGAGTTAGCGCTGTTTCCTTCAGGCCATTTCAGTGGTCTGACCGAGGAGGCGTACTTGGTCAAGGCAATATCGTGAACACGCAATAAAGCGACTGTGCTTAACTTAACTCATGACACAGAGAACAATAAATGATTACATTTGTGAAAATTATCCTTCATCAGCTCTCTGAACAGCGGTCATGCACTTGCGACTCACGCCGACAAAAGAAAAAACAGAGTATAGCACACCTGCTCATATGAATTACACCTTACTTTCGACACGCTTATATCAATCATTAATGTTTTAAATTTCTATTGATTCATTAATTATACCTAAGAATTATGAAACAAAATTGTTCAACGTGTCAAAAACGGTTCAACCGACCGTTTAATGATTGGGAAAAGTGTACATGAATTCTAGATAAAGTAATCAGACTCGTGTAGAAACGTTCATACACCCTTGAATTTAATTACTGAAAGAAAAATGAACATTGTAATCACGTGATATACTTACCTCCAAACCTTTCAAGCATTCTTAAAAACCTTCATTTGTCAATCATTTATTTGAATAATGATTCAAAACTAAGGAAAATTTACTTTATTAACAATATAAATGGCCGAAGAAACCTGTAAATTTGAATTTCAGGAATAGTGCAAGTTGCTTCAAAAGTCTAACGTGTAAAAATTTCACCTTGTGAAAATCTTAATTTTATTTTTAACACAATCACTATTCAAGAAACAGGGTGCAGTGTTTGATATCATTATTTAGTATTCCAATTAAAAGCTCAGCAAGATGAAATGAAGGATTTACAGCACCTCGGTTTATAATTTGATATTCCTTGGCTTTTGTTGACATATTTAGTCTGAAGAAATAAGTTCTCACTATTTTCTTTTCTCACGTTTTCTTGTTTGAGTTTCAGCTCGTAGACTCTCCCTCTACTTTCTCTCTGATTCAAAGTTTTAGAATAAGAATTTGTAAACCACGTTAACCCTAATATTCACCGTTCTTTAACTTCAAATTTTAGTTGACCTACTTTTGCTGATGCGTGCTCACTTTATCCAGTTCGACTAACGTTGACTTTTCGTCAACTCACCAAGATATTCAATTTGCTAAGATAATCTTTCGTAAGCTCTTCTGGATTTGGTGGCAAGTTGGTTTACGTTACAAGTGTGTTTGTTTATTAGTCGCTTCCTTACCCGGCACTCAGACCCTAGAGAGACGGGCAGGCCGCTGCTGCAGCTGCAAAGCACAAAGGGCCTCCCTGTGTCCGGACTATCAGACGTGTGGATGCGTCCGCAGTAATCAACGTATCGTGGCAGGATACACAGGACTGGCCTTACTTCTCTTCTATACTAAACTGACCTAAAATTGTGCTGTTTGTGCCTTCATATCACAGAGTACAACTGTTTGTGGTGTGCCGAGAGCAGCTGCGTGAAAAGATAAGTAGGACTGGCCTTAATTTTATCTGTCGTAATTAATTTCATAACATTGTGTAATTTAGGGACTTCAACAACAAAGTAGCACAAATAACTTATCGTGACTCATGAACGGAACTGGGCTAGATTCTTCCATGTCCTCAATTGACTTTCATCAATTATAAGCAGAGTTTTGTGTCAATTTTAAGCATTGTATGGTAAAAGTCTATCTGAAAATTATATTGTAATATGAAATACGATAATTTATTTGTACAGCTTGACCTTTAGTTCCTAAGTAATATAATAAATGCACTAATTTATAGATATTACCAGAGAATTCAAGTGAAAAACTGAATACTCAACCAAGAAGCTTAAAATCACAATGAGGCGCGCGGCAAGAATATTTCTCACTGACATTTCCATGCCTCCAAGTAAGGAGGGGACGAGCATCGTCCAAGATTTATTTTTGCTAAGAGCAAACAATCTTAATATATTTGGAAATCTATGGAACGACTCAAAGAAACTTGGATATTACGTACAGTCTTACAGATATTCATCTTTTGAGTACTGATAACGGTATATTTCCATAAGGATCATTGATAAAATAGCATTTATATTATGAAGCAATAGGTGAAAGAATTCCTTAATTAAGGGAAAACTAGATAAACAGGACGACCACACAGGAACGATTCTAATTAATTGAATACATCAATAATAGAATTCCTTAATTAAGGGAAAACTAGATAAACAGGACGCCCATACAGGAACGATTCAAATTAATTGAATGCATTGGTAATGCTACTTCCTATATCTATCGTATAAATTACCAAATTTTGTAACTGCATCTAGATTTAAGCAATTTATAAACAAGCGATCATCTAATTTTAAAATGGCGATGTATTATTTATACTGGTTTTCAATCGTAAACCAGATTTTTTGAAGTAGTAATCATGCATTGAATCATTGGGAAATTTCATGCATAAAAATGTGACAATTTTTCAATCTGAATCCCAGCACTTGACCATAAAACTTATGCTTCAAGGTCAAGGAGTACATCTACCACTGAAGAGAAATTCCACAGCTTCACAGAAACAGAAATTCACAGATCGTGAATTCCAACAGACCCAGAATTTCAACAAAAGGAGTCCCAAATCCAACTTCTCTTTGTTGAGTTCTATTTGGCTCAAAGTAAGGGCAAATTTTTACGACAAGTGGTGCATTTTATCGGGCAAGTTTCATTTAGAGGGCACTTGTTACTTGACTTGGGACATTCTCAGTATAGTCAATACCGGAGAGTAAAATTTTGTTGAGTATTGATAAGGTTTGTCAGGATGTGTAAACTGAGCATAAAATGATGAACATCAATTTCTGGATTAAACAGAGCCCGAAATAACATCAAGGTCATCGCTCTAAGTTCATTTCAGGACAAATCGGATACAATAAAAATGCGAAATGTTCCCACGAAGTAGAAGCACGATTACAAGGTTCTGCCATTACCTCGTGTATTATGAGAGACGCCTATATACTGAAGTCAATAACATGAAAATAACATAATTCAGAGTAGCAACGACAAGTTGGAAATTTTAGAGCAGCAGTCCTCGAAGAAACTAATGACTTAAAACACTGATCTAATACGAACAATTATTTCAAATACTAATAATATAAAACAATATTATAGCGTCACAACTTGTTCACTTTTATTAGTATGACTAATTTGAAATTATGCATTACGTTCTAAGTTCGATATGCTATGGAAAAAAAATGAGCATACAATTTACAAATCGATAAAATTCAAAAGTTTAGTAAGCTCTTTACGATTGCAATTGTCACGCACTGCATTCTCTTAAAAAATCCTGTTCAAACCATTTCACCACGAGCTCAATCGAGTGTAAAATCATTGTCACGTAAAACATATCCTTTACACAATAAACATGATACTGGCATGCAACAAATAAACAAAAGCATGGATAAGGTCATCAGGTATAACTTTTGTACTCAAACTAACCTACACGAATGGCACCAAGGACGCAGGTGATACAGACAAGCTCTGGCACAAAGTGTGACACGCATCAATAACATCAATTGCTTATGCGTTCTGCCAAAAATTCATGTTAAAAAATAGTCCCCTGTAAATTCTATTAGGTAAAATTTACAATAAATCCATACATTCTACCAAAACAATTGTCCACGAAATGTACTACATACAATTTACACTGGGTATAATAAACGTAGGAAAAAGTTAACCAGATTAAATTTTACTCTTCATGCGTCAAAGATACCGACTTGTCCAAGTAAATATGAGCTTCACGCGCATAAATCATGACCAAGTGCAGGAGTTTACTTCCGATAGCTACCACAAAGACTCTCTGTGTATAAGATCAAGGTTACTATGCGGAAATTCATCTGCATTTACGGTTCTTGAATTTGTTATTCACAGGAGCCGAGTCATTAAAAATAGACACATTACATCCCACACGGTGACTGTTGACATCAAAGTTCTCCCAGAAGCAGTGAAAAATGAATTGAAAAATTTTTGATTTTTGAATTTTACATTTGTATTTATTTACATTGAGCGGAGGATTCATCCTACACCCTCAATTTCCCTGGCTTCCGACTTTGAATTGCTCCCTCGAGTTGGTGTATTCACGAGTTGATGTGAGGGATGGATTAAAAGTTGCTTCACGGCTCCACAAATTAATAAAACGAACCAAATAGAGCCAGCAAAATAGGTTAGGTTTCATATAAAAGAGCAAATCTTTAGGTTTTTATGCATCTATTACACCGATGCAAAGAAAGACAGCACTATCATCAAGTATCTCAAAATACTAAAAAGAACAGCGAGCGTAAATAGTGAAAAGTCATTTCAAACGCAATGGATCTTTAGTTGCAGAGCAAAGGGATTTCATGGCAACATTAAACCAATGAACAAGTCTTTCCAGCAATTGGATTATTGAAAACCAATTCAATTATTTCATCATTGCTAAGAGCTGCATTTCTTTGTCGATTAATTTCACGTTCCCTGATTTGAGTCCTCCGTATTTTTTTCTTTGAGAATACCCTTAAAGAAATGGTGTTCATCAATTGGCTTAATACTCTATAAGAATTAAAAGATAACATGAATGAAACAATCAACAGAATAACTTCAAATATTTTCAAACAAGTCATAAAAGTATTGCGCAATGATTTCGCCTCAGTTTGAACATTTGAACGATATTATTTAAATAATAAAACTCCGAAATTTTCCTTTTCATTTCATGCATGGTTGATTTCTAAGCTGCATTAGGTTACGCTTTATTAATTTTTAAAAGTGTGAAGTGACTTTTGCTTTACACGTTCTTAAGAAGTTCTGACGGCTTCTGTCAAGCAGTACGCATCTGCGGCAAGAATATAAGCTCTCAGCATGAGAGAAATGTGACCTTCATGCTGAGGAACATGGCGCAGTAGCAATCACGGTAGTCTTCCATATCTTCATTTAATTGCAATTTTCTGTTCAGTCACGATGTGATAAAATAAGCATAAGATAAAATTCAGCTTCAAACGGGCAATAGTTGCAACAGTAACCAATTAACTACGTAAACAAGCTAAGCGAAATGTAGAAATATGCGGGCGTTGAAGTTAAATGACACTCACAATTCAAAGCGCATGGTTCGTTGTTGAACATCAATGATACTGCAGACGACTCTAAACTAGCACAACAACGGGTAACTATGAAGTTTGATGCCAAGGGTTTCAGAATTGTCTGATATATCTAAGAGCCGACCGATTCCGTGGTCTCATCTGATGGGCCAAGTAAAGCTGGCGTCACATTCATTTTGATCAAGTGCCGAACTCCTAATATCACTTCTTACACCCGAACATTAATCTCGTTTCTGATTCTTCGATGATGTCCTTTAACATCCGCGCGATGACCAGACATCAAGTCAAAAATCAGTGGAAACTTTATAATTTTCCTGAAGATGAACAATATGCAAGACAATTGCTGTCTTTGACCACAAAAAGCACCCACCTGATTACAAATAGTGATTAAAATATTTGAAGCACAACATTTTTAAGCGTCAGTATTGTGACACTAGGAATACGAGAGAAGTACCTTAATGGCTGTAGCAGGGAAATGTATTTTCACTTTACTCCACTTTACACCAGTTCCACTTCCCATTCCACTGAACTTGGTCAAAAAATTCTTTGAAAACACGTTGTACTTCAGACGGAAACGCATCAAATATTTTTTTCTGGTACTTGAGACTGATTTTCAAATGAACACCCTTTATCATTAATAGACATCACTTTCTGCAATTTTTTTTCATGAGACCTGTGGTTCACTCCGGCTTACAAAAAAAGCTTTGATTTTTGAAAAATTTTCAGTAAATTGCCATAAGAGACAATGAATAGCCATCTAATCAGACACAGGACTATTTTTCCTTATGAAATGTTGACGTCAGCATCCAACAGAAGTACATAATTAAGCACATCATTGAGGATCTGCTTGCGTCGCACGGAATATTAGCTAAGAGCCGTTATGCAGTATAGGTGTTAAAGCATAATACAATAATGTGACCGACTTCCATCACATTTCAATGAAAATGAAAGTAGGAAAAGGCGAAGTAGTTGAATATCCTGTCATATTTTTATTAGCCAATTAACTTTTTCTTCACTTTCAAGCCTATTTTCGTATATCATTTATTTTCTATGGAATAGACTAAACATTGGCTTTATTTCAATTGGTTTGATAGACTAATAAAAACTTCTTTAGGTAGAAATTTTCTTGAGTAATTTTTTTTTACCGGAAGTCAATATACAGATGGACACTCCTTCACCTTCCTAGTCAGGCACGACTCACGAAAACAAAGTGCGTTTGTTCCTAAAATATCAGAGCTATTTCTATGTCACGTATAAATATCGAAATAAATAATCCTTGGAAACTTAACAATGATTTAACACGCAATGTATTTTACAGCAAATGCATCACACTAACATTTTGGCCGATAATGAAACTATTGATCTAAATGGATCAGTGTAGAACAAACAAACAATAGAACACATTAATACTAGATCATACGGCCGACAGAGTGACCTTATTTTCAGTTCACACGAGCAGTTTAAATATTTTTTGTATATTGGCTTTGATTTCCTAAAGACTAACTTTTTATAATAGCAGCAGTTTTGATGAGCGACCCAATTCAATACTTCTCATTTTTGTAAAGAATATTCTACTCCCTATTTAGATGTAGCACTAAATATTGTGTTCGTATGAGCGTTAAGTTCGTGTATTGCCACAGCTGTGCCAATTAGTTCGACATTCCACCCTGAATTATTTTCTTGCAACTGCCATAAATTGACCAAACTTTCTTTCAGTTGTTCATCAAGATAAGAAATGTCAGTTTCATTCTTCAAACTTTTCCGAGTGCCATACGTTTTACTTATCGTACGTAGATCTGTGGCACGCATTAATTGTGAGTGCAGTCTTTCAATGTCTTTTTAACTTCTTTTCAGGCGCGTGCCTTGATCTTCACTGGTCCCTTACATTTTCTCGTATGATCTAATAACTTCAAAGTTGTCAGTTGCTGAGCGCTCTGTGTGCGCGAGAGACGCTTTTAGCATCACAGCATTCTCTCGTTCAGAGGTGCACTACGTACGTCGTCTCATCTTTTTTTATTTTTTTTGCGAGGTGTTAGCGGCAGACGCCGTAAGAAAAAGCGAGCAGGCTGCTATGCAGCCAATAGTAAACATGAGTTCAAAGAAGCGGCGGTGCCTTTTGAAGACAGACTTCGCTCGTGTGACTAAGCTACGCATCATGGCGGCGTTGCTGGTAGCGACAGTTGTGATAGGGATGCCTTTTAGTGTTGAGGCATTCGTTGCAACTTCACAGACTATTAATGATACATACGTCATCATCAATGAAGACCTTCCGACCACCAACCTGCCTCACCAAGGATTCTTCACAAAAACACAATACCGTAAGGCTTTCGTCAGTCTTCTGCGGAACCAAGCGACCATCGTTAAAAAATTAAACAATTTAGCTAGTGAAGTTAGTTTGATAAAGAATGACCTTGGCCTTCAAAAGTTTCAAGGTAGTCATGATTTCAAATCCCGTGACATGCATCATCACAAACCTTTCAATGAAAATACGAAAGCTCGTAAAGAAAATAAAGTCATGAAGCACTTAGATGAAATTAATGAAAAGTTAATGGTCTTGCTATACCTTCAGAGAGAACGTAACCTGGATAATAGTGATAATCACAAATCATCGAACACGCCTTCGTCCCAAACGTATTCGGGACATGAACCACATTCGAGAACCAGAAGATCATCTGTTTATGTTCCAGATACATTTGCATTTTCAACGCCTGTCTTTAACACTCATATTCCCTCTCTAAACATGGATCCTGGCTACATCGAAAGCAATCACATCGACCCTAATCCACAGAACTCTTACACTGGAGGATATGGCGCTAGTTTACCGCGTGTGCAACCGTCAGTTAATTCTGGTTCAAGTTTCACATCTACCTACGGTGATAACTCAGAATTAAATTCAGTTTACGACGACCCTCAACCCATGTATGGCCCTCTCTACGATAGAAACTCTATGCTATATAAGACCGCTTACCCAGACACATCTCTACCTGGCACATCTTATCAGGAACCATCCTTAAGATTCGATTCACTCTTTGACAGTCAGCAAACTTCAAGTTTTGGATCAGTCGTCCGGGACTCGTCATATTACAGTCCTCAGTTGGGCCAAAGCTCCAATTCTGAGAGCGAAGAAAGCTCTCGAAATGCGGCTTACCTCGAAGCCCACTCAGACGACGCTCAACGTCTATCTCACGGAATGAAATCCATGTTACAGGAACTCCTCTCACTCGTACGATGGCTCGTGAGAAAAAAACATCAGACTCAATCGAGTCAGAACAGCTACATTACTAGCATACAACATACACTGAATCAGCGATTGACTTCCATTGAAGGGAGCATCATTGGAGCCATGACAACACAAACGCAAGATATACTACAGTCCACTCACCAAATAGGACACGAAATTCGCCTTGAAACTGCAGACTTTAACTTCCATAATCTTAGTCAAATAATTTTAGAAGCTGTTTCGAACATTACCTCAGAACGGGAAGTAACTTCTATTGAAAAGTGTATAACGAATACGGCAAATGAAATTGGTGCTGAAAGACCGAATGACTTGGACAACGCAGTTAACGAATTCAAGGAAGAAACTTTAGAAACTGCAAACAGCAGAAGAACGGATGATATTCAAGCGGCCACTGTTGCTTCGGATAAGCACACGTATCATTTATCTGACATAAATCAAGAAAACATTGAGGTCAGTGGTCTCAACAGTTACGATGACATCAGTTCAAACAAAAACAAGAAAGGTCCAATTTGGGAAGTATTTAGCTTCTCTGACTTTTTGAGTAATCCTAGCGATGATTCCAGTCTTGAACCAGAGTCTAGCATGAGAATACAACACCTGGAAACCTCTGGTACAGATAACAATGCTACCTCTACTTCTATAATTGACACTACGGAAACAGTGTTCGACTCAATAAATGCTACTGATGAAGAGAGACTCAGAATGTCATTAAAAAGTATAAATCCTCGCAGCGCAACTCAAGCGGCTAATATTCTAGTCTTGGCCACTGAATTATTGAAGAATGCCTCGTCTACACACCAAAGCAGCAGACAAGTTGAAAGTAGCCCGCCATGCGTTCCAGTAAACCAGACCGAGTTAGTACGATCCTTTACAAACGAATTTCAAGTATTTCTCGAAGAACTCAAGACAAAACTAGGCCACAGTCTCTCCCAGAACCTCGCCGAGGACTCGGTAAGAGAAGCAATTCTATGATAGAAAATCCAACAATTTTAGCTGATAACTCGTAATGGTGGTTGCCCCATGTGTCACAGCCTTTGACATAATTTGATATATAACTGCAAGTTACGCATTTCGTAAGATGGCTTCAAGCGAGTGCTGGTGAATTATTCATGTGAATGGGGAAACTACAGCATACTAGGTAGCATTACATTTAAATCGGGAATTGAAACTTTTTAATCTGTAAAACCAGAGCCAAAAACCTGCTCAAGAAACAATTAATCATGGGTGGCGTTTGAAACTAAATCATCTGTAGCTATTACAGTTTTTGAATAAAAGCGTTCCTATCTCTATACATTTGCTTTTTAACTCTTTCCCAAAAACATAGGAACAATAAATACATCGATTGCCTCAGTTTGGTATCGCTGCGATCAAAACAATAGCAAGTTAGGTCCGCCACACCAACATTGCATTATTCCATCCGCCTTTTCACAACGAGTGCATATCTCTCCATAATTATAAGTGTCTCTGCACTGTGATTTACTTTTTATTATAACAGCTGGAGCTGGTGCTGAGCAGACTGCTGGGTCCCAGCGTCCAGAGGTTGGAAGAAAGGATGCTGGGTGTGCAGATCTACCTGGACGCAGCGGTGCTCAAGCTCAGACACGAGGTAAGTGTGTAGTCCGTTAATCCTTCAAGTAAAAGCATTGGAACTTCATGAGCCGAGGAAGTCCAAATGTCTCTAGCAATGCCACGCTGTCCGGTGTAGAGAAGTAGACGAAATGACAGCTTTGCATGTGCTTCAGTAACTTCAACTCCCCAATTTGTTTCAATAATCGTAACATCATTAGGAATTTCACAAGTCTCTAGCGTTAAAATTCTCAAAAAAGTTGCCAGTCATTTTACAATAAACAGTATCCAAATGACTGACATTTAATACATTAATAAATTTCAATAATCGTAATAATATGTGGTAAGCATAATAAATTAATTCTTACATTAATGTGGCGTTAAAAATAATCATTTAAACATACAGTATGGGCCTTGCCTATACGTGTACTCCTACTATAAACTACTATAAAATGAATGAATTTATTTTTCTTCGCTAATATATGATTTCCCTCTTTACTCATGAAATTTGCTGAAATAAATAAGTAAGTTTCACCGTGGAAATTCAATATTAGTTACTTAGAAGAATATGGTCGCGTTCCGCATTCAGTGCTGCGGAAGCGATTTCACTAACTTCAATACTGGAAATGATATATACAATTGTGAAAAAAGATCCAATGCTTTCGTGTTACATTTACAAAACAACTCGAGCAGTTATTGCTTAGTGAATTCTCTGATTTCGCAAACAAATTCTGTTATAATTGCAGTCGACCATACACGTAAACTACAGGAACGCCTTTTATGGTAGCCTGATACTGGTGCTGTATACAACACACAGCACGGCGCTGTACGCAGCCACATTTGTTGGTGCGTCGTCACACACGGTGAACACGGCAAGCACAACGAATGTGCAGTCGTTCGTATTGACTCATGTAGTCTTAAGGTAACACAAATCCGTATTCTGTCTTTAATGCCTTTGATGAGACGCAAAGAAAGCTTCTAGTTATAACAGGACATCGTGTTTGAATAGTCGTTAGTTTTACAATTTCAAACACGGTCCCTGAAAAACCCATAGATGGCTCTGCATCTGTGACATTAACTAATTTTTTATACTTCGTTGCGCATTTAGGCATAATAAATGAGTGGTAATATAACACGTAAGCCACATCATTCCAAACACTAGACAGTTCCCGTGGATATTCCACGATTTAGATTCAACTAATTTGAAATTATTACACAGATGAATGCATTACAGATTTGCAACGAATTATTGGGTTTGAAATTAATGCCTTGTAATAATTTCATTTAGAACTTTCTTTATTCATCTTATCTACCGATAACATTGCCCAGATAGTACCCGTTGATATTCCTTGGTTTAAAAGTGATAAAATTAAGGATCTATAAAAAATTCTTTTTCAGTATTACTCGTGAATATTTTTCATCAATATATACAGAACTTCCATTCTGTATCTTATCTATCGATATTATGGCCGTGTAAGAAATAAAATCTAATAACAGAAAAAATTGAGTATTTTATAGTGATCCGGCGCCTTTGGTATCCACAATATAATGCTTATAATACATGCATACCCGTTCTGATTTCAATTCAATAATTTGTCTTCAGTAATAGATAGGAAGTAATGGGACGGACACACACAGATACAGAGAGAGGAGAGAGAGATACATTATCTATTATATATGTACATGACACACGCCGGCCCCATCACTCCAAAAATCACATGCAGACCGAACCACCCCAAACATGATACATGTGAGGCAAATAACTACGAACATGACACACATAGAGCCACGAATGTGACAAGCACGAAGTCACATTATCGATTCGAACATGACAGGCAGCAGCTCCACCTTGCTGTGACATGATCCGACCTTACGTGAAGCCTTGTGTCATGGTGTAGACGGCATTTTTTTGGTCCTTGATAGCCTGAATAATACGTTGAAAGATGTGCACCTCACCACACCCACACGAACATGATGCGCAGTCATGTGCACCTCACCACACACACACACACACACGAATATAATGCCCAGTCATGTGTACCTCACCACACCCACACGAACATGATGCCCAGTCATGTGCACCTCACCACACCTACA
>VCRD01005171.1:0-15353 GCA_006783055.1 Trinorchestia longiramus
ACACAGACTACAGTATTGGCACCACACAAACTGTACACCACTGTACAGTATTGGCACCACACAGACTGTACAGTATTGGCACCACACAGACTGTACACCACTGTACAGTATTGGCACCACACAGACTGTACACCACTATACAGCAGTTCTGGCTTGGTCCGATGAGATTGGTTGCTTGACTGTGCAAGTTCATGTAGTCTGGAGTACTGAATGGTCACGTATGGGCCAAACGGCTCGTTCCTATTGCCTTATTCTATTCTAATTGCATGGCCTTCTTAACTTTTGCGGCCTGGGAATGTATGTTTGCGGTGTGTTTGAGTGACTGAATTGCTTGTACGTGATTAATTATAATTGAGGTGTATGTGTATGATTGATGACTTTACGTTAGACGGCATGGGACTTGAGTAGTAACCTAAGAATGAACCAAATGGCTTGTCCCTGTTCCCATATTCTATTCTAAAGAGCCGGGAAGATGACATTACACTGGTGGACTCGTAATAGAGTACCAGCTGAATAGAATTTTGAACCCTACTGGTCGTGTAAAAATGATTGATCACATCAGCTATCTCCCACTGCCTGCTACAACAGCTGATATCCTAGTGTACGTTGAAGGTTTACATAATCTCTCTTTTTTTTGTATTCTTAAATAATTAAATTCTGCTTTCTGGTGGTCTGCTGGGCTTAATCCGAATCCAAGTAGGTTGCTCGTCTCACCAAGTGCATTTAAATTCTTTTTACTTTTCGATGGTGTGCTTGAGCTAAAATTCTCATTTTGACGTGTGATTTAAACAATAATTCTATATTTCACTTCTGACTGGCGTCCAGATCGTGAACTGCAGTGTGCGTGCTGAAGTCATGGACCTGGAGGCAACGAGTGCATCTCTGCTTGGCTTGAGCGACAGCGACCTGGATGACGGGGTGGAGTGTCAGAACCTTTGTTCTTGCAGCGCCTCCCCCAGCAGGAAGAGGCCGTGGACGCAGAGTACTGCGACCAAGTGCCCCCATTCTGCCTGCGGTGACCAGTACGGAGAGCTTTGCGAAACGAACGGCCGGAGCAATGTAGGTGACGTCATAGAAACTGGCTGTACTCTTGCCAAGAAAATAAAAAGAGTGGATAGCGCTAACAAAGGATGCTCAGTTACCGATAGTAAACAAGAACCTTCGTCTATGAATAGTAAATCATGTGAATGTTCGAGTGCATCTGCTGGCAAAAAGGAAAGCATGGGTGGCTTGTCTGAATTGCCGTCTCTTAAAGCGCACGTATCCTGTTATCTATGTGCTGGGAGTGGCAGGTGGCAACCTCAGTTAGAGATTCAAAAGTCAGTACCGCATTTGAATGAAGACAAAACAACAAATTCTGTTACACATAATATTAGCCCGTGTACCTCTCTATTAACACCAGATGATTCTGACGTCCAAGTATTAAAATGTGCTAGTCAGAAAGCAAAAGCCAATGTGAACAAAGCTAGCATGTCGAGTGGATCCAGTCTACATCCTGCATCACAGTCAGGCGTTGACGATTGTTGGTCTCGACCATCACTTGCTTTTGTAAAGTCAACTTCTGATCAGTCATCTGAAGCTATTGATCAGCATGCCTTTATTGCCTCTGATCCTAGTGTTCATTGCACGCCACAAAAATCATTTAATTCGCCTACAACATGCTCAGGGGAATGTTCTGTGGCCAAGGGTCCAAGTGTTCCTGAAGATGTCGAAGCATCAACCGTACCATCAACTTCAGGCCGTGAAAGTATTGTAGATTCTCCTTCCATGACGAGATGTTCCTCCACTCCGCGCAGCAAGTTCTCTCCCAGCAGGAACTTCCGTTCGCTGGTGGGACGGGCGCGCTGTCGAGCTGGTAAGTCACGTACTCTGCTGAAGAGACTCCGGAGAAAGCGAGCGTTTGCTGTAGGCAGTAGTACGCTACTAAGACCTACGCAGCTGCAGCTTCTGAAAGAGATCATCAGAAGAGAGCGTAACTTGAAAAGGCTTCACATCTCGTTGATGTCCCAGACCCTTGGTGCTTTTGGCTCCTCTCCGAGACTCGTTACATCTCCTGGCGGTGTGAGTGGCGTTAGGAGGGCTGGCAAACCAAAGTTATAGCGTTAGGAGGGCAGACAAACCAAAGTTATAGCGTTAGGAGGGCAGGCAAGCCAAAGTTATAGCGTTAGGAGGGCAGGCAAACCAAAGTTATAGCGTTAGGAGGGCAAGGAAGCCACATATGTGAGAAGCAAAACATTGGTGTGGTAATGAATACTTCACGTAATTAGTCACTTCTTTCTTCTTAAACTCAAAATTCAGTTTTTCGTAAGGACTTGGCCCACGACTATGACAAAAAAGTTAGAGATCTAGCTTGCAGTAAACACAACTATGAGTAAAGAATTGGAGATCTAGCAGGTGGTAAACACGGCAATGACTAAAAAGTTGGAGACCTAGCTAGCTGTTTACCCTGAATAGCTGAGTTAGAAATGTGTTTGGAGCTAGGGCATCTTTTCTTTTTCTCCCTAGCCAATGATGAAATCAGGGATGTGACATTAAAAGTTTGTGAGCTCATGATTCATTGATTGGAGTAGCAGCAAGTAAGCACTCCGCTTTTACGCTATGGCGAGATCTTTGGAGCAAAAGTTTTACGAAGCCTTCATTTTTGTAACTAATAACTTTTAATTCACTATTACCTTTTCTGTAGAGGAATAATGCCTGCGTGCTTTATTTCATGACATTTTTATTGACTAGCACTCTTGCAGATGTCGCTGGTGACGCACCCTCCGCTGTTGCGCACACCAGAAGGCAGATTTATTCTCATTCAAAACTCTGGTGCCGACATTCGAATGACGCCCTCCTGTTTGGATGCCTCTGATGCCCGGCTCCAGCCTTTCCCCCAGGAAAAGAGTCTTCATCTCTCTGCTGGAGGTGGAGAAAAACCTGTTACGAACATAAAGAGTCCCATCATTACCATTCAGAACCAAACGGAGGAACAGTCAAGCTTAGAAGAATGCCAGACAGATGGCGCTTCTTCTACTTCCTCTCACCTCCACCTCAGTTCTCCCTCCTTAGTCAAGTCTGCAGCTCTCCTTCCTCGTTCTTCTACTCCTGCATCTGACAGATCTGAATTTTCCCACCCGTATGCACGATCTAGGCAAGTTTGGTCTTCTTCACCTTCTAACGTTCCATCTAATATATCTAAAGTATTACCAACGCTGTCTAATCGTGACTCAACTTCTTCGGATTGTCCGTCGACTTTGTCCAGCCTAACTCCATCCTTCCAGCCATCGTCATCCGGCCATGTAGCTGCTGGTGGTGCCGTCTGCCGCTACTTGGCCTCCACCGTGCAGGCGAGCAGAGCGATGGCCAACTCTTGCAGACAGCGACGGCTCAGACTTGGCCAGAAGTTTGCTCGGTACAAGACCCAAGTGAACCGAGAGGCCCAGCTTACGGATCATTTTCAAGTCCAGGTAGATCAAAGGGATGCTCTGCCTCTTCCTGAGCATATCCACCGCCCTCAGCCTGCTGGCTACACTCAGGTCCAGAAAGATCAAGAGGCCTCATCGTCTGTCCCTGAACATGTCCACCGTCCTGGCAACTCGCGGGCTAGAGAAGTGCCTTTGCCTCCTCGACGTGCTGACGGTCCACACTCTTCTGAAGAACCCCAGGCTTCTAAAGTTTCCTCCGTTGATGTTTTGCACTCGCATGAAGAGCAGGTGAATTCGAAGGCAATTGAAGACAGTTGTCATGTTCTGGTGAAGGATGAGAATCCACATAATCCAATGCAGATAATTCGAAAAAGTTAGATGAAAATATTGGCAGTTCGGTTTCTCTGGACGATTCTTGGGGCGACTCTAGTAAGCACTTTGTAATATGCTCACATCGCACGACCCTGAGACGTCAGTCATGAGATTCAAATTTTGCTACCAGTAGTAAAGCAAAAGCTCGTCTAGATCTCTTGCTACCTCAGTTCCTACGACTGATTTGGAACCCACGACATAAACTGGCTCATGTTGCCTCAACTGGCACAATCAACACTTGGACCCACGACATAAACTGGTTCTTAGGCCTCGCATAGAAGTTAGAATTCGACTCCATGTCATACCTACCCTACACGTGGTTCTTATAATTTGTACAAGAGGTGCAGGGCTAGATGTCCTGTCTCAGTCAAATTTGATCTCCAAACTAACACTTATCACATAAGTTTATATTCGTACAGCATATCGTAATAAACGTAATCACGTTGTCGTAGATCATTCGGTAATAAACGTAATCACGTTGTCGTAGATCATACGGTGATGAACGTTAATCACGTTGTCGTAGATCATACGGGAATCAACGTCAATCACATTGTATATCATACGGTAATAAACGTCAATCCCGTTGTAGCTCAAACGGTAATAACGTCAATCACGTGGTAGATCGCACGGTAATAAACGTTAAACACGTTGTAGATCATACGGCAGCAAACATTTATAGTGATCTAACTCTCAAGTCCCAACCCTCAGACTTTTCTTAGCTTCGAGCAGAGAGTGAATACATTTCTTACGGACTGAGAGCGGAATATCTTTTTATCTCGTCTTAGTCAGAGTGAGCGTCTGAGGGAATAAGGAACAAACGAGGAGCCCAACAGAATAAATTACATAGGAGTTTTGACACATATATAAAGAAACACAAGAGTAAAGTAAATCATTCTCACGACCGTGTGAGACACTTGTAATATCTCTGCCACTAGTGCGTGAGCACGGGCGTAATAAGACTTGGTAAATGATACTTCGGTACTCTGGTTCTTAGGAGTCTTGCAATGTGGTGAGGTGCAATGAGTGTGGTGAGGAATCTTGAGCAAGAACTTGGGGAGGTCTTCGTGAAGGTGTTGACTTGTGAGTGCTCGGGAGTGATGTTGACTTTGAAAGCGCTCGGTAGAAAGTAACTAACCTGGTCGGTCAGCCGCCTTATGTAGGCGTTCGGCCTGGATCAGCTGCCTCTGCTGGGCTGCTTATTGGTCTGGGCTGAGAGCCGGCTCGCTTTCCGATAAAGCCACTTAGTAGGACATCATGTACGCTGTATTTCAATTTCTGTCCTGTTCGCTAAATGGTTGTCTTGAGGTGGCGGCTTACCGCATGCTATTCCTACGAGGTCGAGTTTGTAGTGTGAGCCAGAGGAGTCACAACACGTTATTCATGTTGTTGTTGATCATACGGTAACAAACGTCAGTCACCGTTGATTCAACTGAAATGTTACATGGGATCCAGCATGAGAGTCAAGACCTGGCATTGACAGAACCTAGAATTTCTCTGTCCATTAGTGACAAATGAAGTAACCATTCGTCATCAAGATGTCACAGGTATGGAGGACACTTGATGAGGTACATCAAGTGGGGTAGCTGGTGTACCTCATCAAATGAGAGCAGGAGTGAGAAGTTCATCCAGTGTGCATCTTGATGACACTCGAGATACTGCACTATGACGTCAGTGAATTATGTTACTCCGTCTTTGTGTTTGTCATGGTGGAAATGGTAACCGATGTAGCACCGTAAACGGTGACAACTGTCAGTACAGCTAGGTGAGTGTTGGTTTCGACAGGTGTGTGCTGGTTTCGACAGGTGTGTGCTGGTTTCGACAGGTGTGTGCTGGTTTCGACAGGTGTGTGCTGGTTTCGACAGGTGTGTGCTAGTATAGCTAAGGAGGTGCTAGCCCAGTTTGGTGGATGTTGTATTATTTGATATAGAAATATATATATAACTCTAGAATTAATTTCACAATGAATTTCAGATCACAACAGTTTCGTACTCGTTGACTATGTTAATAGTATATGAGGGAGGACAACGCTCGTGTGATCATCGTTGCAGAAGCCATGATGTGCGTATTAAGACGACATGATGCACGCCAAGTTCTGCTAGTTTGTACTGCACAAGTAAGGGAGAAGTGTATAAACTCGAGTACCTCATGTTGACTTGAAGAGGTATTAGAGAAGAAACTCAAATACCTCTTGTAATGGAGAATCGTTGAAATTTCAATACCTATTTTGTCTTAATCAAGAAATAGAGATGCGAAGCAATTCCGAAATCCAATGTTGATTCGAAGCTTCTGTTCACTGCACGAACTCAATTATTCTTGATTCTTGAATCACCTGTATGATCATAATTAACCTTATTATTTTCATGTAAACTGACTTGTGAAAACAATTTCTTGTAATTCAGTCTATCATGAAGGTTCAGGCATATCTTCGAACATGATCTGCTGTGTGAGTTTTTATCTTGAAGTTTTTACGGCTAATATCGCTATTTGTTGAGCACTCTTCGTTTTTCTATTCTGTCTCGAGTGGCCAGCATATTGCATCAGCGATTCTTTATCTGCTGCTGTTGCTGTTATTGTTGAAACGCTTTCGTGAAGGTTGAGATGGCTCTTATTTTACGACACTTGTAGTATTTATTCATTTAAATGAGCGTCTATATATATATTATAAACATTGATCAGCCAATAGAGATTTTTCTGTGAAATATGTCGTGTTAGGTTTGATGTCCACGCCTCCCAGTTTATACATATATTATAGATTGGTGTGAATTCGGACTATTTCTGCTTCTTGTTTGTTAAGCAAACTCGTTTATGAGGCAGATACTCCAAGATTTTTACCGTGTCATGTAGTTGAAAGTCGTTCATCTAAATTGTTTCAGCCAGTAAGACCGAGTGAATCAACTTTGCGGTCGCCGAGAAAACGGGTTGCAACGAAAATTTAATTATACCTAGTCTTAGAATAAAAATTTGTTACCAGAGTAAAAATTTGGGACTATGTATATTAAAAGCCTTGTTTAAGATTAAAAACCCTGGTTTCATAATATAAACCTGGTTCCAGATTGTTATTAAAATTGTTGCTGTTGGGATACTTCAGTATCTTCTTATGTTTAACCAAGAGGTCAATTTTCAATTCATTCCAAATTATTTCTCTTAACAATAATTAGGAAATGATCTGATTAAGTTAAAGCGCTATGTGCGTGCAAATGTTTATTCGTTTCTCCAAGTTGTTTTGTGTTTTTTTATCTCATTTATGGGTACGAGTCCTGATCTCCAACCCCTCGTCGCCTGGTTCTCCAGAGAAATGAAAATAATTCTTGACCTAAGCTCTTCAATTGAAGTATCAATATTTTCGGTGTTAATATTGCAGAGCGGTTGTTGAATGGGCCTGTAGGCATATTTTTGAGGCCTTGACTCCGACTGCAAAAGATGTCATGTACGCTTTTCTCTGTCAGTATCGCTGGGTGTATTTTTAATCGGTACGTAGGTCTTCCTGTTTCTTGTTTTAGCGGTGAACGGCCTGTGTGTTATTCGTGCAACATTTCACAACTGTCTTGAGTTATTCAATTTGATTTTTTCTGTTTCTGAACATCGATAAAGAGAATTTTCGCAGTCGAGGTCGTGATAAATGGACCGAATCGAGTTTGTGCTTTTCCTCGTTTCTGCGCGTGTTCTGCTGCTGCACAGCCGAGTGTGTGTGTGTGTATAGTAATTCCGTGTTCATGAGTTTCACATAAATCGTAACTGAAAAATTGTGTATGGTTTTGATTCTTTCTGAATTTCTATTTAACGTATGACTTCAGTTCCCAAGAAGCATGGAAGCTTTTGTGGGTCCTCCTTACCAGAACTGCTCAATTAGATTGCTGTTCTAGCTGACGATGCGGACGAATATCATCCACATGAAATAAAAACCATTGAATCAGACACAATCACATTCAGAATAAATGACAAATCTCTTCAAGTATTATGTACACTTTTACCTTCAAGTTATTAAGCCAAAAACAATCAAAATTGACGTAATCAACCTCAATTCAACGTCTATGTGTTCGTCCGAAGTAGCAAGCTGATTTAAGTATACGAATTCTTCAATATCAGACGCAGCAACTAACATTCAGGCTTGCTTCATACCTGCTCGCGCGCAGAACTTTGAAGATATTTCTAGGAAAATTTAAGCATTTCTCTGCTGGGGCTCATATTACGAGCAACATTCCACGCGTAAGATTTACTTCTGGATCTGGATATTATAATAAGTCACTACTCATTAGGAAGAGCAGAAGGTTTGGAGAGAACGGTAATTCCACTTTAGGGAACGGGTATTTTTGTTGTTGTCGTTTTGGGGTGTTCTTCGAGGGTAGAGATACGATCGGCTTGATGTTATTCCACCTCGTGAAAATTTTGTTGTTAATCCAGACAAGTTTTTCATTTGTGAGATACGCTGGGGTGCTGACCCACCTTTGATCAAATTGCGTGATGGTTCTATGCGACCTAGAATCCCTCTCGGTATCTTCAATGTGCCTGCTTCATGTCTGCCCTCTTCAAAACTTGCACCTCGTCCGGCGAAAGAAGAAGACCAACAACTGAGGTATTTTCTTCAGAAGGATAAGATTACTTCATTTGATGCTTTCAAACCTGAACGTAACCTGCAGAAGCAGTGCAAGAACTTGATTATTTCAAGATTGGAAGAAAGGCCTCTGTGTTTGTTCATGACCGACAACTTTAGTGAATGCAACCTGTCTGTGATTGTCGAAAACAAGCCCACTTTGTGTTCCCCACTAACGTTCAGTGCGTTCAAGAACGGTATTAGTGTAACACTGTTTAAGATACTTCATCCCAACAATGGTTTGAGATCGTGTACTCAGTTCGACGAAACTGTGCGCTTGGCAATGAACTATGTATGACATCCTGTTTGACAAAACGATCCAAAATCTTGTCACTCTTCAAGCTCATACATCAGCCTGTGTCGACACCGAGAAGGAGAAAAGTTGGTATTTTTGACACGTCAGTTGGAACTTTTATTACAAAAGCAGTTTTCCATGAATAATTATTGTTTTGCTCTTCAATCAAACCTTAAGTGTAATTATAAACAGCTCAGAGACTTTTTGGTGCTGCCATGCAAATGCAAGCTTCAGTACATCACTTCATCTATTGACAAGGACCAGGGGCCGAGGGAAACATTTGACAAAGTCCAGACACTGCAGCAGAAGAATGTGTTTCTCTTGGCAGATGAAGTGCAGATTCCCTGAATGCAGAAGAATGCAGTCCTTCTTCAGACCTCTAAAGAAGGCCCGGTTGGCTGACTAATCGCTGCAGTTTGGTAGGTTTTTGCTTCTATGTCTGTTTGTTTATTTGCGTGAATGTTTGTATGTTTGGTTGTTTGCATTGGAAAAGGTTTAATTTCCATTCCATTTCCATTTTGTTAAGTCTAAAACTGCAGCAACTCGGCTTTCTATAAAGTGCCTACTAAGCTTATTCAATAATACATGTTAAGTCCGGCTAAAATTGGTATTTCAAAGCATTACAGTGTTCTAAATGATTTAAAATTCACTGTAAAACATTATCCTTTCTATTACCTAAAAGAAGTAAATTTTATCAATTTGTCCAGTAGAAAATGTTATGTTACTAAGAATGCAATGGCCTCCGCTAGCGTAGTCAGCTATATGGCGGTGCCCGTCCTGTTTATGGTAGTCCTTGGTATAAATATTAACTCTAAAATATTAGTAGAAGTAATAATTTTTTTGGTATCAACTCCAAGATCATTCTAAATTAATTACGATATTACCGAGGCACCACATACTAAAATAATTACAATATTTCCGCGGCACTACAATTCCTTTTAGGGAAGTAACCATGAAGTTTAAGTTTCGTTTCAGCCGGAAACGAACATCTCGTCGGATTCATTGTTATTGTTTAGGTCTTGGTAAACGCAAGTGGTTGGGTTGCGGAGGCGAACGAGGTGGTTAGTTAGATGGTGTATCGTCCTGCTCTTTGGTGAGAATAAGCTGGAAACTATATCCAGTTTTCGGCATCCAAATATTTATCTTAATTTTTTTTTGTTAACGTATTCTTATTTACATTTTTATTGTATTATTAGCATTTCATGCGTAAGAAAAGGCGGAGAAGGAGGAGGACTAGCTCCGTCTCCTCATCAGGGGGAGATTCAGATGCCTGGGCCTCCATAGATTCCTCTACTGAGTGTATCCCCCTACTCCTTCTCAACCCCTATCTTTAAGTCAAGTCATGATATCGAATGGCCTTTGCCCACAAATCGGGAACACTGAGGAGTTACTGGATGACCAACAGCTTTCTCTGTCCCCCATACCAGCTATTGAAATTAATCCAAACAAAACCTGAATTTAGATGACTATAGTTTTGAGGGGTTTTCACCTGAACAAGGGTATTTCATTACTCCAGCTCAGCACACTGGTGGGAAAATGTCAGAGCAATAATTCAACTAATCCCACCATTATATTGGTGAAATCCAGCGTGGCCCAGCGTGGAGGATGACTCAAAAATAGGAAATTCTTAGCCAATGATGTGGTGCTTAGTAAGGCACTGGTCAATTTTACCTATGGGAAAGAAGGAATAGCTAACATAAAAAAAAATTTAGGTAAAAATATTCTGATTGTCACAATGAAAAAATATTATGAAGCTGTTTCACCATTCCTGAGTGTTCTAGAGATTGGAGCATGGAAGGTCAAGTGTCGCCTCCCAGCCAACCAAATCACTTCAGTGTGAGCAATTGGGCCTTTTGGGAAGGATGCCAGCAGTGAGGAATTAACCAAAGCACTGATTGATACTGACTTTGAAGGAGTGATGTTGAGTGTATATACAAAGGAAAAGATAAAATAGTGACTGCATTTTTCCACAATAACTGGGCAAAATCATTGTAACTTTTGTGGCAATCACACAGCCAATTATGGAGGATACCCAAAAATGCAACAAGCAAAATAAGTAGAAAAACATTTCAACTCCAAAAGTATTCATATAGAGATGCAGTAAAGCAATTTCTTAGGCAAACTGCAATATCACTAACTCAATAACAATTAATACTGTGTACCCACACTACCCTGCTGAGACATCAATCAGATTCTGGCTACATATAGAATGTTAAAACACCAAGAACTAAGACTTTTGGCACCTAAACTAATGATGAACCTTATTCACCCACTCAAAAACATGTCCCCATCAACCAGCTGTTGGATCTCTTGATAAGGATATTTACAGCTGCTGGTAAGAAAGACACTCAGATTGATGCACCAGGGATGGTACAAAAAATTTCTGCAGAAATATTTGAACTTCAATCCCTACATGTTCTGTCTAAAAATTCTCAACAACCAGTGGACCAATCTCAGTGTTCTAATATAATTTCCCAAAGGACTATTGAAGACATTTCAAGAATCATGCCCCACATGGAAATTACACCCTCTCCTGTCATTGGGCAAACTAACCCTCTCAAAAATACCAAGTACAGCATTGAGATACAGCCAAAAAATTCAACTGAAAAATTCCTTTATAACACAAAAAAAGCCTCACAAAATCCTACTGGCTGTGTTCACCATCAAAATACCAAAATGGAAACAAAAAAGAACTTACAATGTTTCAGTGGAACAGCAAAGGTGTTTGTAATATGTTGAGTAACCTAAAAATTGTACTGTACACCCTTAGGCTACACATTGCATGTCAGTATGAGACTTGACTTTCACAAAATTTTGAACCTTGCTTTGTTGGGTATGCAGCAATTTATGTGTACTGAATCGATGTCCACACTGGTGGAAGAGTAGTAATTTATGTTAGGAGTGATGTCATCTACACTAAGCTTTAATTGACTATAAATTTTTCCCCAATTTTCTTAACATATATTTAGGCTAGCAAATAATATACGGTCAGTGAAGGGATTAAGGTCCAATAGAGTGAAAATATTTCATTGCTTAGCTTATGAGGCATTGGAGATGAACTTCAATTCTAGCAATACCATATATCTATAGCATCATAGAACTCATGTGTATTGTTGAAATTTGGAATGTTGGTGGATTCACTAAATAGTAATTAATATTTTCTTCATTCTTTCAGACTGTTCCTCTTACAGAATGGTTCCAGTAATGACAACTGGTGATATGTCTGATGAATCTAATTCTGCAATTCTGGAGTCAGTTGTGAGTAATATGTTTGTAATCTAGCTATGGTGAGAATGTACAGTGGACAAAACAGATTGCATCAATGAAGATACTGCAATGCTGTCATGTGTCTGAGAAATGCTTAGTTAAAGTGTTGTGGCTTTAGTGTCAACTAGGATAGTCTTTGTGAGTGGAAGGGATTTTTTTATTCATGAATTATTCATGTTCCTATTAATGATATCATGTAAGTGGTCTATTTGTGTGTGGGTTGTTAATATTGATTAATGTATTGAAGATTAATCAGTTACCATAATGGAGATATGACTGGTAGTATGAGTATAGTAGTATAGTTTAACAAGTCAAAAATTCTATACCTATGCAGCTGATAATTTGGATGGAGGAGAAAGTGGACTTTAATATTTAATCTATGTCAGCTAGCCTTCTTCTAATACCTACACATGCTTTAAGATCTGTGATTGTAGTGCATTAAAGTAAAGGTTTGAATGTAGCCTTCAAAATTTCATTCTGGTCTATCATTAGTCTGGTAGAGTTGAAATACATTGTTCAAAGCATTAAGAAGCTGGTGAGCATAGATGGAAAAATTCAATGATTTCTGCCAGGGTATTCAGAGAATAGAAGCCATTACTAGTTGCCAAAGATTTTTAAAACACAATGCTCATATCTGGCAGAAATAAATGTTGGTTTTGGTGAGAAAATATAGAGTGCTGCTGTTGAGAAATATCAAAGATTCTTTCAAACAAAGATAAAATAGTTGTGTTCTGTATGTGATCTAATACTTTACTGAAGGGGCAATGAAAATGATAGTACAGGTTAACAATCATTAATCTGATCTGGAAACCAATTATGTGGTTGAATCAATAATGTTTCACTAATTTTGGTTAGTGTAATTTTAGATTTCCTGATTTGCAGTTGATGGCACTACTTGCTGCATCAGCACACTGTTGTCAGTTGTCCAACTTGCAAGCTTTTCTTGTTTGATTTTCTACATTTATTAATATAACTGGGTCATGTTCATTTGCAACCATGGTTTTATTTATTTATTTTTTATTTCCAACCATGGTTTCTTGTGTAAAATGCTATCACTGCACATTGTCTATAAGAGAAGAGGCAGAACTTTTCAAAAAGCTTGCTAGTGGCTGGCCTCTAATGAGCTTAGATGAATTATACTGCATTAGATCTTTGACATTTTGTGACTTGAAGAAACAAAAAACTGTTACTCAGTTTTTGTGCTTTTTCCATATTATTTTTTATAGGTACCTTTAAAGTTTTAATTTTATTTCATAATTCTTTTTTCTTCATTAATGAACTTACTCTAACTATTGGGAGTATATCAATGGTATGATGAGGTAGTTAGCTAGTAGCCTAAAAGTATTCTGACATAATCAATCAGTAATCCTTCAAAATGGCTAATGCAGCAACCTCCTGATCCCAATGATGCTGGATTAGTGATTGTTAAGCTGTATAATTCAAGAGACCAAGCTGAGAGAAGTAAACTGACTGGACAAAGTGTGAAATGTTGTATTATAGTAATCCTTTGAAAAGATCATACAGAGGTACAATAGTAGATTGATGATGTTCAATAAGTGGTGTATGCAAAATATAATATTTTGAAACTAAGGTATGTGAATAATTTAGTGATGGGAGAGGGGAATTTTATATGCAAAACACTACCATAATCAGGAGCAGCATTGTGCTTGAAAACAATGAGTGCTATATCCTACATGATTCAGTTAAGAGAAATAAGGTATGCCATAAAGGTAGCTTTATCATGCAGTTTAAGTCAATCTTTGGTAGGAATTTTGTGATTTTCAAAAGATGTAACTTTTGGAAAAGAGGATATCAGTCTGACAGTCCACCATTGAATGTTTATTGCATTCACAGCTTCATGAGAGCTTAAGTTTCCTTGCTTCTGTTAAGTGAAATGTTTTTCTTGCAGTCCAGCATTACTGAAGGATGTCGCTTGCCAGTCCTGATGCTGGCCAGCCAGGAGTGGCGTGAGTAAAACCTCTCTTTTGTTCATTATGCATTTGAGAATGAACTGAATGATTAATAACAGCTGTTGTGGGAGATCTAAATCAACAAAAAGTTATCAATATTTGCATACATTTTCAAAAATAACACTTGAAAAAATATTCTGAAATGCAGATATTACAAGACATAAAACATTTGTATAAATTTTTCCCAGTTCTACTCTTCATTCTGTTTGCCCAACAAAAGGTAAATAAATAAAATTGAGTCTACACTTGCTGAGTCACTAAATGTAGACAAACTGATGTATGGATTTCTACTAGATGCCAAGACCAGGCTTTCAAAACTTACTAGGGTTTCTCCTATTATATGAGGGCATCTAATGGACATAATCTAGTGGCCCCAATATTTATTATGTATCGGCCTCTAGAGGTATGTTCAGTTTTGTTCTATTGAAAAAAGTGTATCAATGGTTGACAGTTATAACATAGTTTTGAATAGTGTTGGTGTTGAGTTCTTAAGTATGCAATATGAGACAAAACACTTGAATTTCTAATATATAGTAGTATAAATATTGAATAATAGATAGTGCAACATATGCTAAATCTCTGCCTAAGTGAGAATTACCTATTGTAACCAATTTTTAATATTTCTAAAATATTCTAGAATAATTACTATTATGCCCTAATAATCTCATGTTATAGACCATAGTGAACAAGTATCATTGCACCTCTTATTTACAGAGCTTTCTTCACCTATTCCATGTGGCATAGGTAAGCTGGGATTTTATGCTCCTTTATTTGTATGGGTCCATATTATTGTGAAAATAAATTAAAGTGTATTTGTAACTACTGAATGTAGCAATAAATTCCAAAGATGTTCTGCTATAAAGAATATTGTTCTCTGTGTTTGTTGAAAAAACTTTATTATATTTTACTTTTTCAGCTCTGGCAGAAGTGATAAGCATAGCTGAAAAAGACAACCAGAAGATGTTCTACATCCACTACATTGACTGTAAGCTTGGGTATATAGTCAAATTTATTGATCGAAAAATATACATGCATACTTGAATTGTCTACATCAAAAGTTTAGCTGAGAATAGGAGTTTTATCCAAAGAAAGGCTACTTGATAGAATCTGGTTTGAAGCACAATGCTGGGATTGCAGTGATGAGTTTTCAAGGTTGAAGTCCAGAAAATTTAAAGCAGAAAACTAGCTGTTATCAATGCATGGTTGTTACTGCTGTGTAGCAGGAAGTGTGGTGGGGTCCAGAGTGGCATCTGGGAGCTGTTTCTGAAAACATTTATGCAATTAATATAGCAATTTTATTGACATCCTATGTGCTATTTCTTTTTTCATTGTATGCCTAAATAAAAAATTTTGGCCACAAAGGGGAACGTCTGGTGAAGTAGGGAGCTACACTGGCTGCTCGGCAGCTTCTTCAAAATACCTACATTTAGTACCCAATTGGAAATTTTTCA
>VCRD01005171.1:25181-41429 GCA_006783055.1 Trinorchestia longiramus
GTACAATGTAAGCTTGTATCTTAGATCAAAATACATAGTCAAGATAGCATTGAAATTTGCAAGATAATCCTTGAATCGTTCTTTCATCGAGTCCTTAAGAGCAGCAAGAGTAGATCCAAGACCTGAGTACCAGCAGGAAAAAAAACCAATAGTGAGCTAATGGATATATGTTAAAATAAAGTTGACTTGAAATATAAAAGTAAATTAGAAAATATTTAAAATTTGAATACGTTTTAGTTTAATCTTTCAGCCCTGATGGGACTTCTCAGGCATTTCTAATTTAAGCACATTTTAAGATGCAGAGCTACACGTATGCCTGTGCAAACGCTGGTAGCGCAGTGCAAGCTACAGCTTGACCAGGACAATGCAGTGACCGTAAAACATCACAAAACAGCTTTTTTTAAATTTGATATTAAAATATGTTGAAAAGGTTCTGATATTTACATCACAGTCCCAACAGGGTAACTTAATAAGTACCACTGTTCTCACCTGGTACTGCCACACGCCTTTTCAATGAAGAGCTTCAAGAATTTTATTTGTAGAATGATTTCTGAGGCGGTTGAGGATCTTTCACTCTCGCGGACTGTTGTGTTATGGAATACTTTTAACAAGCTTGTCAACTTCGCGATTAGATTCCATTTGTTTGCATCAAGTACTGGCATGTTTGCTGCATCCACGCAGTAGCTGGCAACAGCCTTCTTTTGCTCACACAAATGAGCTAGAATGAAATAGGTGCTGTTCCACTACCTAGACATGTCTTGGATGAGTTTATGTTTAGGAAGCTCATGCTGTTTTTGCAGGGTCAAGAGTTTTCCACAAGCCAGAGAAGAATGACTGAAGTGCCCAACAATTTTCTTGCAATTAGTGATCATATCTTTGACTATTCTTTCCTCAAATAAAACATCAAAAATGACAAGTTATAATGTGTGCAAGAAGCAAGCCACGCCACAGTGACCAGTATCGACTATGCCTTTTACCATATTGGCGCCATTATCACGAACAAGCACATGTTCTTCATAGAATGGTATATCAAAATCAGATATGACTTTCTCAATTACCTCACAAATTCTACTTGATGTATGAGAGCCAGTAAAAGGAGCACCTCGCCAAACCAAAATTTTTCTTTCAAAATTTTTGTTGATGCTGTGCACTGTCAGACTTATAAATGAATGGTTGGCACTATTTGTCCAAATATCAGAGGTGAAACTGATGTTTTCCGAATCATCAACTATGTTCTTTACCTTATTACTTACTTCGCTATGAATTTCAGGCAGAACTTTTTCGTAGAAGTACATTCGGCTACAAAGGACATAGTTAGGGTTTACTTTTTGCATCAAACGAGAGAAACCTCTGTCCTCAAACACTGAAAGTGATTGACAGTCACTTGCTATCATTTCTCCAATAGCTCTATGCATTGCTTGCGATTGATGTCCCAAGGCTGCTTGCTAGCGATAGTTTCGGTGATGGTCATTTGAGTTTCTTTATTTTAAATATCTTCTAAAGTGCATGCTTTTTTAGTTGCTTTTGTAAGAAATTATCTAGTTGCCGCTTCTTATTATTTTTCTGTTATTCTTTATTGAGATCCTCTTCTTTTGTTAAACAGATGTATTTGTCAGCATGGCTACTCTTCAAGTGTTTTCTCAAGTTTATTGTGACGAAGAATTTGCCTTCTTTTCCACCTCATGGAAAAGATTTATTACATACAGTACATGTAGGTAGCTCTTGCCTCATTTGTTTCGTCGACAATAAAATGTTTCCATACTACAGAGTTTGAACTTCTGTTGCTGGTAGAGGTCATGATTGAGCCTTCGCGGCTCAACCTCCTGTAGCGCACTGAACTTAACCAGGCTTCGTGAATCATCAGATGCCAAGTCGTTTTTTTTCTGTAATATCAAAGTCTTTTGAGGCATACAATTGAAAATTAATTTACCCAAAAAATATATTTTGCAATATTTAATACGAAGTTACGGACTCTGTAAAATAAATAATAGGCATTATTCATTAGGAAAATTTTTAAATTAAATAGCATTCTAATAGAATGCGTTGCTTGATCTAAGGCAGATGTCACTTGTTCTGGCGTGTTTGTGAATACGCGTATGCATACTCAAGTCTCTTTTCTCTGTGTAAATGAAATAGGTTGTGACAATAATTATTCCTGTTCAATCATAATTCTTTCTATGCTTAACATTAAAGCTAACTTTTATTATTAATCTGATGAGTAAATAAATTTACACAGTTAACGTTCGTTATTAGCTTGTTTTCCAAAATTTTGCATTGCCAGTTTTATGAAAATAATATAAAAGTATCGGAATATCGGCCAAGATCCTTCATTTTTTGGATACCGATACTATCGCTACATCTCTAGTACATACTGTAATTACATTTGCTATATGAAGATAAATGGAAATCTACGGCCACAATACAAATACTAAATAACGAGACATTACTCACTACATGTATACAGTCATTTTCTTCTTTATGTTAATAGACATCTCATGTGTAAGCTTCATAACCTTTTAATCTTTTAAAGTAAACCAAAATTTAACTCTATAGATGAATATATGCCTCTCCACATTACGCGTCACGATCCTCACAAACTAAAGGGTTTTGAGCATACTTTTCTATTTCTTCATAATATTTTATACTAAAATAAAAAAAGTAATGAGTCGGGAAAAGCTTTGCTAGGTAATCTCACATTCATATCTTTCTTTAGGTTACTCTTCCGTAAAAGATGAGAAATGGTGATATTTTATTATTTAGCTTCCTTTTCAGTTGAGCAAGAGAATTTACTCACAGTGTCACCCTGATCCTTCCCAAAGCAAGAGAACTACAGCTCCTCTTGCAATGTCATGATTTTCAGGTAATGTTGCAACATACATAGCAGCTATTTTGACAATATAAGTGTGATTGCCTCACCATCAACTAATAATCCAGACATTTAGTCAAGAAAAGTAGTCACGTGCACAAGACATCTAGTCAATTTGTGTCAGAATATAGTGGTGAATGTATTACAAAGACCTGGTGATGAACATCAAACATGTACATAAATCAGTCACATCCATAAACAAATTATCCAGGCAACCCAGATTTCAAGCATCGACATTTCATGAATTCACAAACTCATAATTTTTCACAGCTGAACATCTTTCATCAAAATTAACATATTAATAACAAAGACAATTCGCATAATGTTGCCACAAAATAATTACTCAATTATGCAGGACATTATCGAAAGTCTAAATTCAGTTAAATATTATAAATGTTACCTCGGCTTTGGAGATGGTAAACGTGTGCCCCAAGTGTAGGCGGCCATTCATGTAGGGATAGGGGAAGGTCGCCAAATATTTAGGATCATCCTTTTCCCCAGAAGCAGGAGCATCCTCTTCAAAAATTCTATTCTCATCCCAGAATTTTTGAACCTTTGATTCTATATCAAGAAGAACTTCTAGTTTTTTCCGCGACATACTGGTAAAGAACACTGGGCACTAGGAGGCTTCAACGTGCCTGTGGGAAGATCACAGAAACCTAGTGGGTTAAATGCTGAAAAGCACTGCTGAATACTAAAAGCGTAAGACAATCTTTTGGTAAAATTGCAGATCCCACAATGTGGCTTCACAAACATACATGCTCCATATCCTCAAGCAAAAGAAACCACTCTTTCAAAACTTCAAATGAAAACAGAACAGAAAACGTCGGTACAGGCCTGCTATGATGACAGTTCAGCAGAGAATTTAAATTTTAATGTACTTTCATTTTTGCATCCACGATTTATTGTGCATGCATAGGTGTAACGCAGAAACTGCAAAGATTTCAAAACTTACCACAAAGACTGGGAAATAAACAAGGACCTTACAGACAGAGACAGACATTACCATAGAACCTGATCCACACTCACATCCCCTCCTACTAAGCCCACTACACACCAATACCATCCATATTAATTTTTTATTTCTTAAAAAGCTGCAAAAATAATGTGAAACATCTAAAGAGACTGCATCTGATCACTGTGAGGTAAATAAATACCAACAACAGCTCCCTAATGTGATGAACAAGCAACCACAACAGCTAACACACACAACGTACAAATATTCAGTTCCAGAGTAATCCTTTACACTACACCAAACAAAAATTATAGGAATTAAACAATGTTTTAATATCAAAATAGAGATCATACGGTTGCTCACTTCGGCACAATGAACACATACAAAAATATAACAAAAATTGCCATCAGCAAATTTTTTGTTGGGTCTAGTAGTACTTGTTGCAACACAAATAATTTCTTCTGAACATCATTTTGAGTTCAGTTGCTAAAACGAATTAGGAACTCTTTCTAAAACATTTTATATTCTTTATTTTATTTCATTTATACTAAACCTATAGAAGTGTCAAATCATTTTCCCATACCTTGTATCCTAGTTCCCACATCATTTAATACAGTTTTCGAGTTAACACTGTCGAGTGAATCAACCACACATTGTGGCGATTTAAGAGCGCATTAACACAGTCCATGAAATGACGTGACTGCCCGAGGATGCTCCGCCACTCGCCTAACATCAAGGCATATGCAATGCTCATTTATCAGCGCAAAGCCCTTCAAGAGTATTATTTAAACTTGCTCAATCAATTATAAATCAAAGCAACAAAGCTACTACAAAAAGGTGAAAGTTATTTCTTTAAAACAAAAACTGGAAATTATTAAGATGCATAGTCGTGGCAAGAAAAAAATTAATTAAAAAGTGAATGAAATTGAAGGTATTAGAAATGAGATATGATCTGAAGTTGTGGATTCGTAAAACATACAAGTAAGTATTGGAATTGCATCATGAAGAGTTTAGCATTGACGACTATTTCAACATCAATACTCTGCACGAGCATAAACTTGACGAACTAAAAAATGAAGAAGGAAGTTCAAACATGACATGACTTTCAACAGTTTAGAGTTATTGAAAACTTCTACGCACTCGTAAAGTGCTGAAGCAACAGATTCTTGACAATGATCCTGACCTTGAAAGGAACATACAAGTGAGCAGATTGATTAATAAGGTACTTGGCTGCTACAGTGAGATGAGTGAAGAAAGGAGGAAGAAAAAAGTTGTCAAGAAGACCTTGTAATTAACAAATAAATTATGTTTTTTGTTGAGTACATTAATTTTGAAATTGGTCGTTGAAATTTTCCTTGGATGAATTACAGTATTTCACATATACTAATATATATCCACTCTGGGGTGAAACAGCTCCACTCTGGGGTGAAACAGCTCCACTCTGGGGTGAAACAGCTCCACTCTGGGGTGATTCAACTCCACTCTGGGGTGATTCAACTCCACTCTGGGGTGATTCAACTCCACTCTGGGGTGATTCAACTCCACTCTGGGGTGATTCAACTCCACTCTGGGGTGATTCAACTCCACTCTGGGGTGATTCAACTCCACTCTGAGGGGAATTAAGAGCTTTACATTGAATACCCAAGCACCCTCTCACTAAAACATTCTGGTGACTTACTTATATTTCTCTGCTTTTATAACTTTTCTTATTTTGGTCATTTATTAGTCAAGTAATTCTTACTCAATAGTGATCTTTCTGACTACACCAGATTCATCTCACTCTGATTAACCTTGGTAAAAACCTCCACTTCACTTTTAATATTATCCCTATAATTACCTTCTGGATATTTATTTACTTTTATCAAGCAGTCACTTCAAACTAGGGAACCCATTTTGTGCACCCATACATCAATTGCACTTCAATGCTGCTTCTTTCATGTTACTCAAACAATCTAGATCGACATTTTTTAAAACACATCCAACATATTTTATTGCTTGGCATTCTAAACTATGTGATTTATTCTCATATTCCCTTAATATTTTTTTAACTCTTCTATTAAGTCTCTTTACCCCCAGATAGGCCGCCGGGTAAGGCGTTCCCTGAAGCTCACGGGGTGTTTGTACCTGACCATTGACAGCTAGAAGAACATGTCAAGCAGCTGCTACACTGGACGCTTGGCAAAAACCACACCTCAACCACGCTCATCGGCACGCCCCTACGAGCCTCTACCTCAAGTTGCAGCACAGAGGATGGGAATCTTGCTTGAAGCATCACTACTTCTCTGAAGACCTTATTGATAAACACAGTCACTTCTAATAAAATGTTAGCATTAAGAATTTAAAACCCAATGTATATGTACTGTATACTCTACTGGAAATAAAATTCTTTTTTTTAATTCTTTACCTTCATTAACCAATTTTTTCAAAATTGTCTACCTTTCATTGTGTTTCATCTCTACAACAGGCTGCAAAAATACTTCTGTCAACCCATTTCCTATCAAAACCAGTAACGCCATTTTATTTTGTTTATTTATGAGTTTTTATGTAAACTGTGAAGCACAGGTAGGTATACACCACTGCCATACATATCACAATTATTATAAAACTAAGTTGGCTTTCCTTTAACCATAATTTGCAACGCAATAATTTTTTGTCTATTTTTAGCAGTAAACTCATAAGCTTCTTATCTCATTCAGTCAAACCACACAGCTTTTACCAGAGTCCTCTGCAACACACCTGGCATTTCATTGGTTCTTGCAATACTGCTCACAAACCAAACCCACATACGTGTAGCTCTTACGCTCATGCTCATATTGACTTCATTCTAAGAACTGGTGTTCACTTGTTTTCTCTACTCCTCCGTTACACTGCAAACATAATTTGCTTTTCCCCTCATTTAATCTCCATGTGCACCTATTCACACTTAATGCCTTACACCTGATAAATAGGAGTTGGCTGCCAAAACTTCCATCATAGCACATTTCAATCTTTGGTAAATTCTTATGCTCATACCAAGTTACAGTAGTCTTTCCAGTAATGCTATGCATCCAAACATGCTCTTTTGTTAGTCTTTCAATTTCCTTCTTTCATATTTTGCAATCTCACTTTGGTCCTTCCCCTCTATTATTTCTCAATAAGTAGTCATAAATAGGTTTCCCCAACTCTGAGACTAAGAATTTTGAAAATCTATGGCCTTCCTGCATGCCCCCAGCAATTTTTCTCCTATAGACTTTCACTCAGATACTATTCAAAAATTTATTTTATCCACATTTCAGTCTTCATTTGCTCAATTTTCACCTTATAATTCAAAACTGTCTTTGTCATTCTTTCAGAAACAGACTTCACCAAAGATCCCATCTAATTGTTCCATAACCGTTTTATTTGCGGGACCTATTGCCAAACATCTTACCATATATTGCATCACTTCTAACTTTTCAAAGTCTGCTCCACTCCATGCAATAACATTCATACCATACATTACACTAGCTACACCAACATCGTAACACATTTCTCTAACACATTTACATTTGTTTGCTCTATACTAGGCCACACTGGCTAGTCTTCCCCACCATTGCATAGCTTTTGTCACTTTCTTACCTTTTCCTCTTGCACATCCATCTTCACACAACATACATCATAAGTACTTATATTCCTTAGTTCTGCCACTTTAACTTCTCCAATATTCCACTCTCTATGCCTGCCAATCTCATCACCATTTATAAACAAACTTTACTTTTACTTCCCTCAAATTTCATCTTGACATCTCTATTATGTCCATTCACAATCTCAGGCATCTCTTGTAGTTCCTGCCCTGAATCACTAATCATAAAGTCATCAGCATATAAAAAACAACTCCAACTTTCAGTCTCAAGCCACCCATTCTAAGGCAAACTAATTCTCCTGAGTACATATAAGCTACATAGTAAGGGAGATCCTGTCTCATTCCTCAACTGCCTGATCACCAAATTTACCAGGCAGTGAATCACCCA
Source organism: Trinorchestia longiramus (assembly GCA_006783055.1). Classification (NCBI taxonomy): domain Eukaryota; kingdom Metazoa; phylum Arthropoda; class Malacostraca; order Amphipoda; family Talitridae; genus Trinorchestia; species Trinorchestia longiramus. The sequence goes on from VCRD01005171.1 coordinate 32,992, forward strand.
TGTATTCTCAAACTGACTTTTCACTATGTTCACTATCTTTTCACTAAACAATTTTTTTCAAGGTGTTGAACAACCTCAAACTGTCTACTCTGTCCTGCACCTTCTCAAAATCCAGAAAAGCCAGATACACCTTCTTATGCTATTTCCTCTTTTTTCATCAATTCCACCTACCACAAACAAATTTTTCTCTCCACATCTGTCTCCTAAAATCATTGTTTTTTACCTATCACTCTTTGTTCTTAAACAACATGTTTCATCCATCCATTCAGAACACCACAAGACATCTTACTGTGTTAGCCAGAGCAATAGGTCTATAGTTTTTTTTAGTTCTTTTATGCTCTTATTTACACCCTTGTGCAATAAGACTACATTACATTTGTTCCATTCATTTCAGACTTTTTCACTCCTCCATATCTCTTCTCATTATTTATTCATTACACCAATGTCTTCCTAAAAGTCCACAAATGCATCCAACCTTCATAATCTATCACTCACTTTACAGCCATCAACTACTAGTTCATGGCTTTCCATTCACTATTTCTCTTATTGTCTTGTATGAAATCATACCACTATTTAATTCCACCTGAAACCTTTTTGTTAGGATTTTCAACTTTTTGGTTCTTATTTTTCACTCTGATCTCATATCACCCATTTTACCCTCTTTTACTGATTTGTACTTATCCCATGGAACCTGCCATTCAACTTCAGCAATCTTTGATCTTTTATACAGTTTTTGCATTTCATGCTGTCCCCTTATTCAAAATCTTCCCTTCCATTTGTTCATCTTTTATCTCTTGCATAAACCACTTTGCCTTTACTGTACTTCTTCTAAGCTTTACTTTCACAATCACCAATCCTCGTTTCTGCTGGGCCACATGACATTTTTGCAATCTCTTTGTTTAGGTCATTCACATTCTCATTCCTATTTCACTCACGTCTTCTATTCATAAAAAAATTCTTCCCAATTTGCTGCTTTAAAACACTACTGTTTACCACACTGCTCATCTCTCACTTATCTTTTTTCTACCTTATTTGAGCTTAAAAACAAGTATTTGGTGGTAAATTGATTTTAATCTACATACATTTTTCTTAAATGCCTTCTTACTTCATAATTCACCAGCACATACAAACGACAAAACAAAACACATAGTCAATTGCTAGTCAACCTTGTGCATGCAGATCATTCTCTATAGTGACAATCCGATTTTTAAACTCATTTTCTGCACAATAACTTCCCAGCTATTTTGAATCTCATTTTACACATCTAATTTGAAACAGCTAACAATGCATGCAAGCAGAATAAACCTCAAGTCAGTACTTTTTACAAGTTAACACAAGCTCACCAATACTTGAAACAATTCTCTACACTATCCAGGTGCACCAAAAACTATTACTTTTTCAACAGACTAATTTCTGAACACATGGTTTTTAACTGTACTCTAAAATAACAGTTTACACTTTGCAATCAAAAATACTTAAAATACTTTCATACCTGAGTACCACAAACAAATTGTTTTCACATTACATGTATCAACACAATAACCCATTAGCACCCATCATACTATATATAGTAGGTCAAGTCCATTAGAAATCATTCACTTTAACCCTATATTCTAAAGTTGGGCATAAAAAAGATATAGACATATGGGGTAATTTACGCAATGTTTCTTTAGGTGGAGAAATAACTTCAGCGTTAAGCTAATTTAGCCTTTATAGCCTGTCTTCAAATGAGGACAGTGGGCACTAATGGGTTAAGTAAATCAGTATTTGTTCAAAAAACAGTTTCAGATACTTGGTGCCAGATTTACCTTAATAAAGTTTATATAATTCAAAATTATTGAATTTTCCTGAATAATTAAAGCAAATCACTACTCAGATTAATTTTACTGGGCAATAAAAACAAATTCAACATCCAGGTCTCTTGACAGTTATAGATCACAATTGCTGCTGGGATGTTAGAATAATTTTTTTAACCCATTACAGCAGCATATACAAGGTGCTTAGTGCAAGAACTACACAAATATTATCTGAAAGATTCCAGGACCTTAAAATGAGGTGAGCTAGTAGCTGTGTTGCAATGCATAGTCACTGTGGTTTTGTAACAGTGGGACTTGTATTACAATCATTGTATTTTTACAAGGATTGCATGGCAACATTGCTCTGTGGCCCAAACAATAAGTCAAAAAGTAATTTACACAATAATGCAGTCTGACTGCTACTTGTTGAAGTGAGCAGTCTTTTTCACCTTCCTTCCTTACCAAAACTTTTCAATACTGGGCTTTATCTATCTGAAAATGTATCTCTAATTTCCTGATGGAATTAGTGTCTTAATTTCTTGTTGATATGACTGAGGCAAATGCATGTATGAGTAAATAGATATCAAATCCTAAATTTTATAAACTTTACTCCACAGGAGTAAATGAAGTACTCATGTAAGTGGTACATATTTTGTTAATTTTTTCAGAGCATCTCTGATGTTAGCTTAATATCAGTAAATTAAACTAAATATATATAAATATATGCATATTAATATTATCAGGTATATCTTGAATTTAATATGTAAATTAAATTGTGTATTAGAAAATTAAAAATACATTGCAGATAGATGAAGCCCAGTATTGAAAAGTATTGGTATGGCAGGAAAGTGGAAAAACTGCTCATTTCAACAAATAGCAGCCAGAGTGCATTATAGTGTAAATTACTTTTTAACTTATTGTTTGGGCCATAGAGGAATGTTGCCATGCAATCCTTGGTAAAAATGAATGCTTGTAACCCATAAATCCAGTGTAACAAAACCACAGTGACTATGCACTGCAACACAGCTACCAGTTCACCTTGTTTTACACTCCTGGAATTTTTCTGGTAATATTTGTTGCTTGCATATGCTGCTTTAATGAGTAAAAAAATAATTCTAACGTCTCTTGCAACAATTGTGGTCTACAAATAAATATCAAGAGACCTTGACATCAAATCTGTATTGACAATATTAATACATGAATAAAATACCAGTTCACAATATTTCGATTAATTATACAAGCTAAAATCTTCATTAAGTCATATATGTACAACGAATATGAATTGCATAAAAAATAGTAATGCTTGACCATCGCATGGCGAGTGACGGTCCACAAAACAACAGTAGAAGCCAACACCTCGTCGAGTTTTAGATAGCGATGAGACACTCTATGCAAGACAAGACCAGGTCAATTACTTCCTTCTCCCCTAGTAACTTATTACAAGCGGAAAGTTTGACTTTTAACCTTCTTACCATAATAATACATGTAAAAATTTCTTTCCTTCAAGATAATGAAGAAATTTTTAAGTAAACTTTGTGGTTCTCACGATTTTAATGAAATGGCCGATACGCAGAACCTGGAAATAAAATTAGTCTCGTTTTATTAGCTGCGACCTAATATTTTGGTCGAATTGCTGTGACATTTTATCTTCACCAGGTTCAAACAGAGCTCACCAACGGATGTGAACAGACACGTGTAAGTTTCCTTCTTCACGTGTTTGACGTTCGTTTGATAGCCGCAATCCGTTAACGGCTCCTCACCCAAGTTGCAATTGAAAATGCATCACACGTTCAATGGGTGGGAGGTTACGTCACTCCCACGATAAATTTGAGGAGGATGAAACAAGAAAGCAAGCAAGAAATTTTATTTCTAAAAGGGTTTACAGTTCAGATACATTAGATTTCCAAATTTTTAATACTAAAATTTTAGGAGAAGTGATGATGTTTATTGACAAGATCTTATAAGTAGTACTGATGCTCCAAGTGGAATCCCCGTACTCTGTACTGCAACTTATAATGGCTCTGGGGTCACCACTTTGGAGTACGAACCATTTCTGGGGTCACCACTTTAGAGTCACGACTTTAGGGAACGTGTTATTTTCTGTAGTGATTATTTCGTGAGTGAGGTTCTTCCAGGGGAGTGATACGATCGGCTTCGTAGCTTGCAGATTTATTATTTGACACGATTAAAATTAGTAGAAGTTAAAGCCGAGATCAAGGACCGAAATTGAGAAATTCGTAGACTGAGACTGGAACTGAACTGAACCTGAAACCGAAACTGAAACCTGCCCGGATAAAGACCAATAAGTAACTCAAAATAAATACAGAATTTAACAAGAAAAATCAATAGCGCAAGGTAACTTTATAATACAACTGTTGAGTAAAACATTAAAGAATCGCACCTAATTAGCCGGCTGCTACAGAGAGGCAGCTTCTANAAAGGCAAAAAAAGTATCCACATTTTGTGAAGGATGCTCTGGAAAGCCATTTATGTGCTTATCATGTTTCAATTCAAACCATAATATCTAATTTCTGAATATTTTTTGCAAATTGAAAACTTCCATTTGAAAATAATAAATATGTTTTTCCTGGTATTCAAATAAAAGAGTTTAACACATTTTTCATTATTTCAACCCTTTGTATTATATTTACAACAACATCTGTGCTAAAAATGGCAATAATACCAACTTTTAGGGTTCTTTTAAATATTCCGAATTATTTTATAAACGACCCGCCCGTGGGTCGTTTCGCAGTAGATGGTAATCAGCAACGACCCACCGGTGGGTCGTATCGCACTCAACGTGTTAAGCTCTTCTAAGCAGAAATCTGCAGCACGCAACCCCTTTTCTGAATGAGGATGCTACATTTAAACTGCACAGTTCATTATTACAAGCCCCAACTGAATTAGTTAGTTGTGGCTCAAAAAAGCATAAATATTCTCTTCTGCAGTCAATAATTTACACTGTTAGAAGTTTTGTCAGATAAGGAGTGAGTTTTGGCTTTTACAGTTTCTTCTTTGCGTTGGCTCGAGCAAGGCAACCACAAGGAAGTTGAGAGGAGCATCTCGTTCTTGTTGTCCGAGTTCTATCAAGGGCCACATCAGTGGCAGAATAATAGTGAGGCCAAAGCATAGACACCCACGTACCGAGCAGTCAGTGCATTACACAGCACCTTACAAAAACTAACAAAACTGGGCACCCGTACAATGAATTTGGCACCTATTGCTTACAGTGAACTTGACACCTAGTGTTTACAGTGAATTTAACACCTAGTGCATAAAGTTTACTTGGCACCTTGTACTTACGGTGAACTTGACACCTAGTGCGCACAGTGAACTTGGCACCTAGTGCTTACAGTGAACTTGACAACCAGAGTATACAGTAAATTTGGCACCTAGTGCTTACAGAAAACTTGACACCTAGTGCTTACAGAGAATTTGGCACCTAGTGCGCACAGTGAACTTGGCACCTAGTGCTTACAGTGAACTTGGCTAATTGTCTGTTTGTACATTTGCCACAATAAATAAAACGCAACACAAACTCACATCAATGCGACTTACTGTAAAATTGAAACCCATGAGATTTATAAATATCATTACATATCATTCAAATTATAAATTCATTACAAATTCATTACAAATTTTAATAGAACTGGTTTTGAAGAGTAACCATAGATAACCTTAGTGCGCTTGCTGGCTTACGTGAGATTTTGGATTCTTTACAACATGAAAGTTTTGCGAATTACTATGTAATAGTACTCGTACTCTCTGTTACGAGCTCGAATGTTTACTTATGCAACCTTCAATTTTAAAGCTTTAACACTATCTTATGCTTCATAATATTTCAAGTCCCAACCCAGTCAAAACTCTTCAATAGCATAACCCGAAAATACTTCTTGTAGGAAGTAACGAATTATAAAAGAAGACTGTGAAAGAAAGATGCAAGTTATACCCAAAATTCAAACTGATGATTGATCACATTTGAAATCCAAATAAACCTAAGAGAGTAAAAAATCACACTGTGTGCAAACGTTAGACGACTCTCAAATATGTGTGTACTATGCCCCTAAGCATGCTATTCCTTTCATATGAACTTTTTCTTTTCCTCTGTCACGCAGACATAATCATCAAAACTGAAAATGTTGTTCTGTGACGTTATGAGCAATGCAGCATCCTGATGGTATTGCTCAGCCTGCAATCTCGGCAAAGGACCAGGCAAAACTCTACGGAGATCATGTGACATATTTCACTGAGCAATATAAATGGAAATGAAGCTGACCCTCGCATAATGATGCCATCACTTATTGATGCTCCTTGTGCCTTCATATATGAGGGTTTATTGCTAGAAAAGTCACGGAGCCAAAGTTGTGAAGTCAATGTCGAAATCCGTGGATTTAGGTGCATCTATTTTAATTTGAGTTTGATTATGATAGGAAATTTTAGATCTTGAATGAGGATATCAGTAACATTATTGAACAAATAATTAGGTGGTAGAAATACATAAAAAATATTTCATTTAAAAATTAGCCTCAGTTAAAGTCAGACCGCAGGACTTCAGTGAACAGTTTGAGTCTCTTATCAACTAATATTTCATTTCTGTACAACATCCGTACTTTTCATAAGAGTTAACAAGCCACCCCACTTTATGTACCTGGTGACCCAACTTAAGGTTGCCACGCTCAAGCCTGTAACACCTGATACCAAATGTCCCTTACGTGATAACCTCATCGACCCGACAAACTCCCGACAATCCGTCAGCAGCTGAATAAGTGATTGTCAGCTGAGTCTTCCCTGTGTTCGTCGAGGAAACACGAAGGGTGGTGCAGAAACCATCGTACATCACAACGTGATGACAATCATTCATTTCTATCATTAATCAACATTGATCATTAGGAAGCTGGTGCTTCCGGAACATCGTTTGTCATGCTGTGAGGGTAGAGGGTCCTAACGAAGATCGAAAATCTTAACCAAGACGGGAGAAGCTTTGTTTCAATTGCCTTGCGTGCCTTCCAAGATCTTTATATCCTAGATGGACTTTTTTGCTTGCAATTAGCAGAGTAAGTTATTCTTGAAAATGTATTAAAGATCACACTCACGGGTAGCATGAACGAATTCAAATTTACTCCAAAACACTGTACATCGCGCAGTCACTGCTGTCTCTGACATCTCTGTGTTTATTAATGCAAGTAATGGAACAATACGTAAAGAATCCGGGTTCCGTCCTTACATTTTACGAGCGAGAAATAAAAATTTCCCATTATAGAATGGTTGTTGAGGATGCATTAGAAGAAGCGAGGAGGTGATAGTTTTTATATTTTCAGCAATAATTTCCCTACGACTAGCAGTCAATTGACATTATAGATTTTTTTATTTCTATTTGCAGTGTAATTATTCTAGTTGCACTTTCACTTCTACTTGAAGTATAATTTTATATGTAGTTTTACTTCTACTCGTGGTTTGAGTCGGTCCGTGAATTAAAATATGCGTAACTCGAGTGTACTTGATTTACTTCTACGTTCACTCACGATTTATTTCTATTTGGGATTTTATTTCACTAGTAACCATTTTTATTTCGGATTGCGACTCACATTTTAACAGCCACTATGACAACAAATTTTTAGCTAGAGTCTTCTATCAGAAACTTAGAAACACAGTTACGGAAATCAGATTTAAACTATTTATTTTCACAAGCTTGTTAACACGTTTGTTGCGATTGCCTAGCCGGTGCAAATCTTTACTTTGTACACATAATCACTAAAACACTTGGAAAAAATTACAGAACCTAACCTAAGTGACCCACCGGTGGGTCGCATCGCAACAAACGTGTTAAATTCTAAATTTCACGAGTTACCATCCGTAAATTTGGGTTAAAACCCACACAAAATAAATCGTCCAGATACGTTTCCATATAACTCAGTATTTGGTGATGTACTGTAGCTCGCCAGGCAGAATATTCACTACGCATCGTGAATTTCACCGTGTCTTCTGTGTCCCTAATGATCATCTACACAGGAAAAGAAGCTTTTGAAGCATAATTTCAGAATCGTGGCTGAGATGTAAAGAAATTTTCGGAAAAAGCTGCTGTCTTCGGGCTTTTAAGTCGCATCTCCTGTAATTAACTTGATTAAACGGCAAAAACTCGTCACTCAGAAACGCCTTCAACTTCGGCAGTTTCTCATTCGGCTCTCAGCGTCTTTTAATCAAAATCTGATCAGAGAGCGAACCAAAAGCGAAACAAACGATAGTTCATCAAAATACGTTCAAGGAAGCCTCGCTGTAAATCAAGGCAACACATAGCTCGATGGGAGCTGTAAATAATATTTAGAGCTTTACAACTAAAACTCTAAATTTCATATATCAAATGCAACCGATCATTTAATCTGTTTTAGAAATTATTTTGCTCGAACAGGACACTTCAATTCTACTACATAATAATATACAGTTGTTACTTGCTTGCTTGCTTGCTTGGTCCGTCCCTCTGTCACGCTTTTAAAGATTTAGATAGGAGAAAATTCGAAAGGTTCGTAAGCATTGTATTGTGGATAAAGGCACATCCTTCAATCTGGAAACTCCTTCACAAAGCCAGTATCCACTGGCAAATCAAACGAAAGAATTCAGTAAAAAATACGTGAATTTTCCCGTGTG
>VCRD01005172.1:0-37215 GCA_006783055.1 Trinorchestia longiramus
ATTTCAAGTCTAGGTAGGCCCGGAATTTAACTTCCCACAATTCATACCTTTCATCATTGCCATCAAAAGTAAGGTTACTGGGCCTATAACCTGTTAGACCAGTTAGGCCTCGTTCCATCGTGGATTATGGAGTACGGCAACGATTACAAGTATGAGATGTGGGGTGAAACAAAAAACATTCCAAACATGGAGCTTATATATTATACGTCCATCAGGCTTGGCGACAAGAAGAAGAAAAAAAAGGAACTCAGTGAGTCCTCGCAGGAAGTTCACACATGAACATAGAAAACGGGACGGAAGTAATTTAATGGGTGACTGCAGCAACTCATATATATGTATAAATATATATACTGAAGTTGGATCTCAACATTCATCAATAACACTTGGACGGGAATTTTTAAATAAAAATTCTATACTTCCAAGTAAGCAACACAAGACGAATTAAAGATAAGTGTTGTACAGACTAGTAGTTGATACTCTTCGGTATTTTATCAGACTAAATCTACTTAGCCTAATATTCTACCAGTACAGATCTCCACGACAACGACTGCTTCCAACGTACAACCAGCAATTCAATCTGCACCTGAGCCTTTTCTTACTCACACCAATATGGAACCGACACACGACGCGTCTGCGCACAACCCACAACTGAGGCTGCTCCCTCGGCACCCCTCACTCAAGCCAAGGTGTTCCCGTCGAGGAGCCAACTACTAATTTATACATTATGCCACATCTCCACATGATTTTAAAATCACTATACTTTAGATGCATTACTTACTGTTACAGAGTCGACATTTCGCTACTAACTTAACTACCATAATCTATCTAAATCTAAATGATAATTTAGACATCTAAACTGTAACGTAGTCGGTTGTCCAGGCGAGAGGTCTTCTATCTCTTTTCATCCGCTGTGGTTCATTCTCACCCCCACTTTGTTCAACCTTCATTTGCTTCTCTTGGAACGGTGAAAGCCCCCACCTCTCTCACCCCTAGCTTCTTCGTCACGGGGTAAAGGGGGTACTATGTCTTGGCATCCCATCCACTTCAATATTATTTGATGAGGTCACTCTTGTTACCATGCCTCTGCCCCACTGTGTGGTACAATTTGCATTAGGCGGGTTTACCCACACTTCTTCTCCCGCTCTTATTGCCGAATCATTATGGTGGCCTCCTTCTACTCTTGTCGGATGCACTGACGGATACCTCCATTCGTATTTGTACACCGAGCGTTGAGGCACAGTCAGCTCATTATATCCAGATCTAGGCACGCTATTATTGTACCAATACACAGCCTCAATTGGCGAAATTCTTCCTCTTTCCGCGATTGCTTTCACCGTTTGGTGGTGCCGTTCCACTATTCCATTTCCTGCAGGTCAGTACGCAGCTCTAAATACTCGTTCAACATTCCACTCTTACAGCATATTTGCTAACATTTGAGACCGGAAAACTGTACGGTTATCCATTAATAACTCGTCGACTGGACCCCTCTAAAAGAAAAGTGTTTCCTCTTCTCAGTCTTCGCCACACTGCAAAACGTTTCGGCCCGCAATCAACCATAGATAAATAGGGTCGTCCTCTATAATGCGTGACGTCGATGGCGAAGTGACGCCAATTGTTTTTCACGCTTACTTCTCCTGTTTCGTGCCTCAAAGGAACGGGATCAATTGACTGACATCGGTCACACGCTCTCACAACTCTTTTCACGTCCTCTCGTGAAACATTTAGATCCATTTTTATGGTAAAGTACAGGGTTCTATCGACTCCAACGTGGTGTTTATTATGCACCTCTGTTATATTCATGCATGCACTAGAACAAACCTGTTCATGCTCGTCGATATCGTTGCCGCCTACTTCGAGCCCACACAGCCACCTTTTCTTCACGCGAGTTAATTCGTCCGCTTTATTCTTATCAGTAGGTACTAGTGATATCTGTATTTTTAGTTCAAACTCAATTATCATTTCTCTAAGGTTTCCCAGCCTTCGTTTAATGAGCATTTCCGCGGCGCCTTTCGTGTGGACGTGCTTCTCAGCGCTAACGACAGTGTCCTGACAGGTCAGGATATAAAATAAATATAAATAAATTTAACCTTGCGTTAGAGAAAAAAGGGACAGAGGGATATCCACTGGCGTGCAATACCGAGACACCAGCAGCTTTGGCCACATGTGTGCCGGCGTAGCTTTGTCTTTCCCACCACCATAGAAGTCACATGTATTCAGCATCGTTCTTAAAAACAGTGTTAAGTCCACACCAAATCAAAAAATGTAAGATATTGTGTAAGGTGTAGAATATAATTGTGAGTATACTCAAATCTATAAGTCCGTCGATATCAGCATTGTTCTAATTGTGTATTATCATAACTGTAAAAATGCAGTCATAGCGTATGCAGACAGGAGGCCAACTGTGATATCCATAGGACACTGAAGAATGCTCAAGGTACTAGAGACCTTTAATATAATATTCTGTCCCCAGTCATAGCTGTAGAATTTGTGTGATACTGACAAGTGTCAGTATATGTATTTCATGTGAGCCAAGAAGTGATCTCATCCATGTTTGTGATAAATTAAATGTGTTTAATCCTTCCTGCTCAATCACCAGCGTTCTAGCACAAGCATAGCTGTAGAATTTATGTGTGATACTGACAAGTGTCAGTATATATATTTCATGTGAGCCAGGAAGTTATATCATCAGTGTGTTTGTGATAAATTAAATGTGTCTATTCCTTCCTGCTCAAAAGAATCCTGGTTATACAGAAAGATACCAAAAAGCATTCTTCATGCATAGTCAATTCATTCATTTAACTGGTACTCATTCAGAGGAAATGTAACATTCAGTGTAGAATGTAGAAAGTGTTTTCTGGTCCACAGCAGCATTATAATGTGTTCAATGTAGGTATAAAAGGTTTTTACACCACTCAACATTGGAAAGAAAGTTCCTCAAACAATTTTTATATTTTTAATTCAGTGTGCTCTACATGTATGATTTTTTTTGCATAACAAACAGTGCCTGTTGCTAAATACAGTTAGCCGTTTCTTTTTCATTTGTGATGCTGAATTGCAGCAGTTATATGTTTCTAAGCAATACTCGTACTTTGATGTGTCAATCACGGCAGTTTACTATATTTTTGGGTAATAAGTTTGAAGTGTAATTTCCTCTTGTGCAGAGGCGCTAAAATATTTTCTAACTGTGATGTATAAGATATTTCTGTCTAACACTGAGGTTGGTGAACCTCAAGTTATTTATATCTACACCTTCAGTTATCTATATGCTTTCCTTTCTAAAGGAATTATATTTATGCTAATACTGTTCCAAAAGGAAATTATATTTTTGTGTCCATGTGGCAGCAACTTGTTATTTGAGCTGCAACTGTGAGATTAATGCTATTACTCTAGTTCAGTGTAGCTGCTAGTGTTTTCAGTCAGCCTCAACGGCCAGTATTATGTTTGAACTACATTCTAGTATAGGCACATTGAAAAGATAATCATGTGTGCCATTTCAGATGCCAGTACCATGTGAAAGTATTTAATTTTAGGTTAAATAATTAGTTCTGTAAACTTAATTTGTGATTTGTTCTTAGATCACGGCTTCAATAAACTCAACTTCCAACGACCTCGTCATTTATCCTACGGGACACGCCTAAGTCCCGGACAGACAGATTGCAGCCACGCTACCACAGTTGCGGAATCAATTCTTAACTCTATTTAGGTCATGCCCCACTTAAGTGCTAAGTTCACTCCCTTTAACACTGTTTCCAACTATGCAACATTGATATGACTGAAATCTTCTTTCTCTCTGAGCCACGTCACATCTTCAATGGCCTTGCCATTTATTTCTAACACCGCTCCGAGCGCGATTTTACTTGCGTCTGTCCATACCACTACATGCTAGACATCGGGCACTGACTACCATCCTCTTACTGGGTCTTCTACTTATACTCTTTCAGTTCCTTCCCTAACCATGGACATTGCATGTTCGCCTACGAAGTCTTCCCAGTGCGATCCTTTGGCCCTTCTTTTAATGTAACTACAGGTGATTCGTAGCCATCCTGCTATTGGGTAGTGCCCAACCAGTGTCCCGCAGGCTGAAAACAACTCCCTTCTTGTGAGCGCATCGGAGACGGAGACTATTTTATTGCCTCTTTGAAACATAAGCTCCTCTCCGACCTTTGACAACCGCAGCCTTAAAACTGCCCCTACGTACAGCGCTTCCGGTGTTTTCATCATCAACCCAAATTTGTTAAGGTGGCTGACTGCCTCTGTAACTGAAACTTTGGTTTCATCAACGAGGATATCATCGATGTACGAGCTATTGGCGTTTTTAACTGTTTCTTCTATGCTCAAGACGTACTTCAACACTTATGACATGATGCGTGGTGTATAATTCAGTCCGAAACCTTAGCGAGTAAGGCAGAACGTTTGCCCTTTATATTTTACTAACTGGGAGCGCCATAGTTCCTTATCAACTCTTAATTGCAAATCAGCTGCTTTCAGGTCTACTATTGACATGTTTTCACTCGTACGACACCATTTGCGTAATGTCTCGTAGCAGCAATCAATCACATCATCACCAGTATGGCACGCAACATTCGTATTGAGTTCGCGAAAATCCAACACTGGCCTTACTTTGTTCTTTGTAGGCTGTTCTACTGCAATTTTCGCGAGAATACCTCTATCGACAGTTTCTTCCCGCGGTAGAAGAATACCTTTTGTGATCCACCTGTCAATTTCCATTTCGAACTCTTCTTTTTTTTGCACCGTTTAGCGCCTCTTCATAACAACTTACTGTGTTACGTAATGTAATGGGCTGATCATTCATCCAACGCTAATTCACTGTCCAATACTCCCCATTAAATTCTGCATTAAAGTCTGAGTCATCAATGATTAACTGCCCTTGCACTTCCCGCACGTTGGGTATCCGCTTCAGGTCAACACTATTATGATCTGGGAATCCTTTGATAAAGGACAGCTTGATTGCTCTGTCTAACCCTGCATCACCATGCATCGCCAACCTTGTCACGCGTTTAAGTTCATTAGCAAATACATCTACAGGTTCTCCAGCCCACTTCATGTTGAGAAGTTTATCATATGCAATAAAAGGATTGTCAGCAAAGACAATCTGCAATTTTTCCTTGATTTTATCTGCACTTGCTTTGTCCCCGTCACTCAACTCCATATACAATGCAAGTGCATCACCTTCTAGATACAATGGGATAAACATAGCTAAATCAGAGTGGCATAATGTATAAATTAGTAATTGGCACCTCAACGGCGACGCCTGAGCTTGAGGGAGAGATGATGCGGGGCAGCGTCAGTTGTGGGTTGAGCCCTGTCGTATACGTGTTGTTGCTGTGGTTGTGGGCCCGAGAACAAACAAACAATCTTTATTTCCAATCGAGTACACAGTACATAGACATTAGTACATTGGTTTTTCAAATTCTTAAGGTTAACATTCTAAGAGTAAGGGTGATGGTGTGCTCCATGCGACGATCCCGGGAGGTTGATGGACATCTTCATGGGCTTAGCGGGTTGAGTGCACGGTGCGGTGTACGAGAAATAACTCGTGTCCATGGCCGGGTTCGAACCCGCGGTCTTTCTACATGAAGCAGAGACCCGATACAGAACACGGGCCGCAGACCACTCGACCACGGTGGCTGCAGGTTGCACGTTGGTTGTTCGTTAAAAGTAGTCGTTGTCGTGGAGATCTGTACTTGTAAAGTATTAGGCTAAGCAGATTCAGTTACTAACACTAGTATAGGGATAATCGTCACGCAAGTAGAGGTTGTGAGTCACGGTCGAAGGTTGTTGATGTCTCATCGTCCACGGTTAGAGGACATTCGTCTGGTACGAGGAGCGACGGAGACTGCACACCAAGTCTAATAGAGGTAAGCGAATTACGGTTAGAATATACCGTAGAGTTGCAACTATTAGTCTTAACAACAATCAGATACTTTCTGCAGTTGAGTAACCAAGGTGAATTTATCAAACCAAGTCATCACATCACTTTCGCCAGTAAATGGCTTGATAAAATCTCTTGAAATACTACTCGCCATTTTGTAGTAGGCGTAGATAGCTTGTTGTTAAGAATAGAATAGAATAGAATGAGGCTATAGGAAAGAACCTTCTGCCCCATTCTTGGGTCGGATAATCACTTCGATAATTATTCGCTTGTTTACGCAAGTCCCATGCCGTATTTCTAGCCGCGTCAACTATGTCGGCAGCGGTATTCGAACCCGGGTCTTTCCGCTCGCAAGCAGATTCGCTCAGCAGTCGACCAAGCTGGTGATATCAGTCGACCAAGCTGGTGATTTTTTATTGAAGCTGGTGATATTGAGAAGGATACCTTTTGTAATCCACCTGTCAATTTCCATTTCGAACTTTTCTTTTTTTTGCACCCGTTAGCGTCTCTTCATAACAACTTACTGTGTTACGTAAGGTAACTGGCTGATCATTCTTCCAACGCCACTTCACTGGCCAATACTCCCCATTAAATTCTGCATTAAAGTCTCAGTCATCAATGATTAACGGCCCTAAGTTGCAACTCTACGGTATTTTATAATACGAATTCCCTTACCTCTATTCGGCTTGTTCTTCAGTCAACGTTGCTTCACGTAATGAATGTGTCCTCCAACCGTGCATAATGCGAATTCGACAACCTCCACACGTAACATACAACTTCTATTCACTTGAACGCAGCCACCGTAGTCGAGTGGTATGCGGCCCGTGTTCTGTATCTGGTCTCTGCTTGTGCAGAAAGACTGCGTACGGGTTCGAAACCCGGCAATGAATACGAGCTGTTTCTCGTTTCACGCCGTGAGCTCGCACTTATCGGTAAGACCTCAACTCATCGCCCATGGACACATCCCAGGATCGTTGCATGGAGCTCACCATCATCCTTACTCTAAGAATGTTAACCTTAAGAATTTAAAAACCAATGTACTAAATGTCTATGCACTGTGTACTTGATTGGAAATAAAGATTGTTTGTTTTTTGTTTTGTTGTTTGACAATTATCTCTATAATAGTGTTAGTAACTGAATCTACTTAGCCTAATATTCTACGAGTACAGATCTCCACGACAACGACTAGTTACAACGTACAACAAGCAATTCAACCTGCACCTGAGCATTTTCTTGCTCATACCAATACGGAACCGACACACGATGCGGCTGCGCGCAACCTACAACTGAGGCTGTTGCCGCTGTTCCTGCGGCTCCCCTCACTCAAGCCAAGGAGTACCCTTTGTGGTGCCAACTACTAATTTATACATTATGCCACAATAAGATATACCTATTTTACAAGGAAATGAAATCAATATAGTTCTAGGCTGAATACAAGTTTATAAAAATCTCTACTTCTAAGTATAGAATGCAATGTAGAGGCAAGTTTGTGATTCAAGAAAATGTTCAGTCTCTAGTTAGATCCGGTAGTCCAATTTATGGTCGAGCTACACCATATTCTACTGATCCTACTTCTATTCAGGAAGTGCGTAGAGAAATTGAACAATAAAAAAATAGGTTATAAAAGAAGTTTAATGTATCAATTCAACAGTAAAAGGAAATTATTTTAAGTAAATATATTGGACTGAGGGAAAGAGCTTGTAACAGCAAAATGTAAGAGACATCTCACAATGGATGAACCATAAAAAATCTCAACATAACAGGTTAGTTTTCACACAAAGAGGTTAGGTGGATTAGAAGATTGGATAAGAAATACTCTCAGTACTAGTTAAGATCACAGGTTTGCTTTATTAAATCCCAAAATACAAGTCCTAAAACTAAGTTATTTCAGGGATCTACCATAGGTCATTTTTACATACGTACATTCTACCAAAATCAACCCAAATGATATGAAACAATCCTACACTTAATATTTCCTGAAAAATATAGTGAGATTTAAAAAAATGTATATAAGTCTTAAACACAATTAAATATAAACTTACTGTAAAAACACTTCACTTTATGGCACTAAAACTTACGTTGTTGTCTTCACAAGAGCTAAGTACGGAATAACGTTTTTGAAACGCCGGAATTGGCTCCTGAACAGTGAATTCTTGAAAGAACCATAGCAACAGTTCGGTAAGTACTAAGGATGATTTTTACAAAATACAGAAAATTTTTGTGATTAAAAATTTACACGAATCTCTCTTAGAGTTACAAAAATCTAATCACAAAAATACAAGGAATTTATTGTAAAAAGTACGATTTAAATTATTCGCGATTAATTAAAACGCATAATTTGAAAATACTAAGAGCATGAGCAGCGATGTAATGCTGCAGGCTCCTTACAGTAACAACGCAGTTGACCTTCTTGAACTTCCTCCGGGACGAGGCAATATTCATATATCTGCTGGTTGGCATAAATACGTACACGAATATTGGAAATGCCTTTCCACAGCAAAACAAGCGGTCAGCAACTGTAGCTATCGTGTTGGACGAGAAGATCTTCAGTTCTCTCATGATTCTTCCTGAGATGATGACTACAGATAAAGACCCCGAATTTAGAGGACGACCGTTCATGACGATGCTTGAGAAACACGCTGTGAAGCACTTTAAAACCGTTCCTTATTATGTGTTGAACGAATGAATGCCACTCTGAAGAATCTTCTTGCAGCCGCGTGAGGAACATAAAACTCCATGGACAGATCATTCAACAAGTTTAATAATCTACAATACATTACATTCTCAAACAGGACACACCCCTGCAGATTCATTTTCAGACCACGCCAGTAAACTTTCCATTCCTTTTACACAGCCATAATGAAGACCGCCGCAGAAGTCGTTTAAAGGCCCGTCCACACTATGAATCTTTTCGTCGATTTTAGTGTTCTTCTTCTTCTTTGTTGTGTTTATTTGGGGCTTCGAAAACTAGTCCATTTAGCCCCAGGTCTGAAGGTAGGTTAATTTTTTTTTGTTTACGATGTTTCCTTTGTTCCAACCTGCAAAAAGAGAAAAGCTCAAATATTTAGCGAAGGATAGAAAGGGTTTTACTATTCCATGTTCTATATATCTTTCAATATAAACAATATTTCATTTAACATTTTATTCTCCTATTTTTTTTGTATACTACCTTCAAGGTCTACTGTTAGTTGCTAAGGCATGCCCGACCCAGTGCCACGCATGAGTTGTTACATCCATACTGAAGGTCCAGCATGGATGGCGCAGCCTGGAGCTTCTTAAGGCCAAAAGGCAAAAATATCATATATGACTATAGGGATTTTTACAAAACAACTCTTGAGGGCATATCTCTGAAGGAGTGTAATTAGAGTTTGCCAGAGACTACAGAAACATCCCCTCTTACAGGTGGCAACTCTTTACAGTAACCTATATCAGAGCAGCTTAAGGAATGTCCGAGACTTAGGCGTGTCACGTAGGATAAATGATGAGGTTGTTGGAAGTTGAGTTTATTGAAGCCGTGATCTGAGAACAAATTACAAACTAAGTTTACAGAACTAATTATTTAACTTAAAATTAAATACTTTGACATAGTACTGGCGTCTGAAATGGCACACATGATTATCTTTTCAATGTGCCTACACTAGAATGTAGCTCAAACATAATACTGGCCATTGAGGCTGACTGAAAACACTGGCAGCTACACTGAACTAGAGTAATGGCATTAACCTCACAGTTTCAGCTCAAATAACAAGTTGCTGCCACATGTACACAAAAATATAATTTCATTTTGGAACAGTACTGGCATATATATAATTCCTTTAGAAAGGAAAGCATATAGATGACAGAAGGTGCAGGTATAAATGACTTGAGGTTCACCAACCTCAGTGTTAAACAGAAATATCTTATACATCACAGTTAGAAAATGTTTTAGAGCTTCTACACATGAGGGAATTACACTGCAAACTTATTTCTCAAAAATACAGTGCACTACCATGACTGACACATCAAAGCACGGGTATTGCTTAGAAACATATAAAACTGCTGCAATTCAGCATCACAAATGAAAATGAAATGGCTAACTGTATTTAGCAACAGGCACTGTTTGTTTTGCAAAAAATCATACACTTAGAGCACACTGAATTAATGATATATAAATTGTTTAAGGAACTTTTCTTTCCAATGTTGGGTGGTGTGGAAACCTTTTACACCTACATTGAACACATTATAATGCTGCTGTAGACCAGAAGACATTTTCTACAATCTACACTAAATGTTACATTTCCTCTGAATCAGTACCAGTTAAATGAATGAATTGACTATGCATGTAGCATGCTTTTTGGTATCTTACTGTATGGCCAGGACTCTATTGAGCAGGAAAGGATGGACATTTAATTCATCACAAACACACTGATGAGATAACTTCCTGGCTCACATGAAATACATATACTGACATTTGTCAGTATCACACATAAATTCTACAACTATGCTTGTGCCAGAACGCTGGTGATTGAGCAGGAAGGACTAAACACATTTAATTTATCACAAACATGGATGAGATCACTTCTTGGCTCACATGAAATACATATACTGACACTTGTCAGTATCACACATTAATTCTACTGGTATGACTGGCGACAGAATATCATATTAAATGACTGTAGCACCCTGAACGTTCCTCAGTGTCACATATGGCTATCACTATCGGCCTCCTGTCTATATAGGCTATGGCTGCATTTTCACAGTTGTGATAATGCACAGTTATGATAACGCTGGTATCAACAGACTTATGCATCTAAGTATACTCACGATCACGTTTTACGCTTTACACAATATCTTACATTTTGATTTGGTGTGGACTTAACACTGTTTTTAAGAACAATATTGCCTACGTGTGGCTTCAACGATGGCGGGAAAGATAAAGCGACGCTGGCATATGTGTTGATTAAGCTGTTGGTGTCTCGGTATTGCCAATCAGCGAATATCTCTCTGTCCCTTTTTCTCTAACGGAAGTTCTAATTATTTATATTTTATTCTATCCTGACCTGTCAGGACACTTCCCATCTCGGACGAAGACCGAAAAAATGCAACCCAAGAAACCGAAAATAGGAGGCGTTCAAGTCTAGGGGGAAGTCCCTGGCGCTTCCAAGATCGGTACCATGTTTTTGGACGGCGCTCTCTATCGTCGCCCTACGCCTGGATTCTTTGCTGGATGCGAGGTCGATGAACACGGAGCGTAAGAGAGCGTCTCTGCTAGTAGATGTAGCAACTTCGTCCAAGGCCCAGAGATTGCGTTTGGTGTTGCAACCTTGGACAAGCACAACGTCTCCGATATTCCTACAATCTTGAGAGAGGAACGGGCAAATTGTTGAGAAGCGTATTCGTCCCTCTAAGACAGTCGACATACATAAGCTCTGAGGTGTATGCTTTGGTGTTGATCCTCGTACGTGCGATGCTCTGGAGTTCCTGCAACTGTACCTTATCGTTTTTGCGCTTGATTTGCGGGATTTCAACAATTTCTTGATGTATAGCGTTTTCTAAATCTGACCCTTTTTCATAATTGGTGTGTAAAGCGTCCCACGTGGTCGTGAATGCAGTTACCAGGTCGCCTGATAGCTGACTCGTGATGCCTTGAATTAGCTCCCAAGATCGGCCTTTCGTGTTTGCCGTAAGGACGGTCATTGCGTTGTGCGATCCCATCCGGTATTGTTGTAAGTGATGGTGAATGGCACTGCTCCAATTGTTGAAAAAGCGCACATTACAGTCAAAAAGTGGTGTCACTGCTTGAAACACGTTTGGCGTTGTGGAGCACTGGGGCTGGTGGCAGGTTGCCGTTGTTCGTGTGTCGGGAAAAACTGGTGTAGTTGGATCGTGTGGGGCTGTCTTTAATTCGCTCCCCATCTTGGCGACAATGGGGGCCGGTGCTGTTACCTTGGGCCTTGCCTCGTTCTCTATCGCTGCTGGAAGGTCTTCGGGGATAACAGGCTGGTGGCGCCCTAGTGTTGCTACAAACGTGTCCGTTCGTTTGTAGGATTCGCGTGAAGTGATCTCTTCGTTATTGCAGATTTGGCCTCTGTGTTTTCCTCTTCTCTTGTATGCTCTGGAATATCCTCGAGATCGAGATCTTGGGTACCTGTGGCGGAGGGAGCCACTGACGTCGGTCGTCCGGATGCTCCTGATGGTTGGGAGAAAGTGTCGAGCTTTAGGGCTTGCAGTTGGGTATTTAAAATCAAGTGCCGATTCTTGACGCTGCGAACACCCTTTTATCGAGCCTTTTCTGTCTCGAGAGCCGCTGCCGTGGAGCCATTGCTGAGGTATCTGACCGCGAGAACTTCGCTTGCTCGTGTCAGTTTTGCTACGGATTGCTTCAAAGCACGGGCGTGGTCTTGTAGTTCCTCTTTATTTTCTGTATCTAGGCCTCCCAAAGAGGTAAGGTCTTCCAACTCTGTGTGAAAAGCCTCTACTTCGTTCCTGAGTATGTGGAGTGGAGGCACTCTTGGTCTGGCATCGTCGTGTGTTAACTCACGGATCGACATCATTGGGTAGCTTAAAGCAAGCTTCCCTGTTTGTCAGGCTGAGACCCTAATGTTACTTTCAGACCTTACAGTGTGACTTGGTGCTCTGTCACGGAGGGACTGCTGCTGGTCCGCTCTCTCGCGTGAAGACGGTGCCAAGTCTCCGTCCTCCACCAAATATCACTGGCACACAACTCCGCCAGTCAATCAGAAATATCACTGAAGGTAGCTTGAAGCGAGCTTGCATCTGTTACTGGACCATGAGTTTTCCAGGATCTTTCCGTGCTTGCTCAAAATTAGCGGCCTGCCCTATGTAGACCCTAATGTTACTTTGAGACTTTACAGTGTGACTTGGTGCTCTGTCACGGAGGGACTGCTGCTGGTCCACTCTCTCGCTGCGAAGACGCTGCCAAGTCTCCGTCCTCCACCAAATATCACTGTCACATCAAACCACCAGCAAATGAAAATATCACTGCTTCAATAAACTCAACTTCCAACGACCTCATCATTTATCCTACAGGACACGCCTTAGTCCCGGACAGTGATATTTTTGATTTGGTGTGGACTTAACACTGTTTTTGAGAACGATACTGACTACGTGTTGCTTTGAGGGTTGCGGGAAAGACAAAGCGACGCTGGCATATGTGTCGCTTAAGCTGTTGGCGTCTCGGTATTGCCCATCAGCGAATATCCCCCGTCACTTTTTTCTCTAATGGAAGTTCTAATTTATTTATATTTATTTTCTATCCTGACCTGTCAGGACAAGGAAGTTGTGGCATAATGTATAAATTAGTAGTTGGCACCTCAATGGGGACGCCTAGGCTTGGGGGAGGGGTCGTGTGTCAGTTACTTATTGGTGTGAGCGAGAAAAGGCTCAGGTGCAGATTGAAGTGGTTGAAGTGCTGGTTGTACGGTTGAAAGTAGTCGTTGTCGTGGATATCTGTACTCGTAGAATAGTAGGCTAAGTAGATTCAGTCACTAACACTACCGTAGGGATACATGTCACGTAAATAAGGGTTGTATGTCACGGGTGGAGGTTGTCGAATTCGCATTGTGCACGATTGGAGGACGTACATCAGTCACGCAAAGCGACACCGACTGGAGAACAAGGCAAATAGAGGTAAGCGAATTTGTATTATAAAATACCGTAGACTTACAACTACTAGTCCTAATAGCAAGCTATTTAGGCCTACTACAAAATGGCAAGTGCTATTTCAAGAGATTTTATCAAGCCATTTACTGGCGAAAGTGATGTGATGACTTAGTTAGAGAAAATCACATTGGTTGCTCGACTGCAGAAAGTATCTGATTTAGTTATGTTTATTCCATTGTTTCCAGAAGGTGATGGGCTTGCATTGTATATATAGTTGAGTGACGGGGACAAAGTAAGTGCAGACAAAATCAAGGAGAAATTACAGATTGCCTTTGTTGAAGTGTAGCAAGAATGGTATCACTCTATGAACTATTCGACTCTGTATCTTTAAATTCATTCCTTAATAGCACATGCATTACAATTTAAGTTAGGAGTAATCTCATTAATCTCACTAGAAATTAGCGTAATGATCATTACAGAATTTTTAGGCTTATTTTTATATTTTTATTGATAATTTTTAGTGATAACATAGGGATGAATTTTATTCGTAATTCAATCAGTTCTAAGCGTTCCAAAAACTAAGGACGCCGATGTCGGCAACATTGGTAAGCGTTCTACCCGTGTTTCCGGTACGGGCTACATAAATACCGGACCCGGTGTAAATAGCTTTTGTTGCCGTTAAAATTCGTGTGTGTGTGTGTGTGCTTATTGTGCGGGTAAGCATGTTATTCTAACTATTTTAGACTTGTAATTCTTATGCCTAACCTAGCCAGTAGTATCTGGGTTCTTTTGGTGCGTGTTTAGATTTTCCCCTAGTGGTTACTTCTTCACCAGTGAAGTATTAAAGCAAGATAAGTGGTAGGAATTGTTCCTATAGGTCAACTGTTTTCATTACCATTCTTAAAGGACCTCATTTGAATAGGTTATTTCTGAAGACAGTATTGAATCTATTCTGCAGCATGTCCTTGTTGATACAGAATAGGAGGCAGCTTATATCATTTTTATTCTCAATTTTGTATGTTCACGAATTATGTGTTTCTTTTTATTTGTGGAAAATAACTGTATTAATATTTTTACAGACCTAAAAGCTATTCCCTTTATGGTTTAAAATCAATAAATTTGTAGCTATTGCGTGATCTGCTAATTCTATCAACTTGCACTTAACTAGACTTGTTCCATGATATTGATTAACTAAAAATACCTCTCTGGTACTTCTTTATTCAAAGTTATTCCTGTTTTTATATATGTACTTTTTATCTATCTTCATTCACGGCAGTTTGCCTCTTTTTTGAGGTTTATTGCCTTCAGCAATCATAAAGAAACCAATTCTCCCGGTATTAAAAGGGTTAACATCTAAACATTGTGAATATTGCAAGCTTCTAGTGCAAGACATCTTTAATGATTGGAGTTATCTGGGGTTAGTAAGGCTAGGCGTTTCTGAGCTCCCTTCTGGACAATCGTACTCATCTTTTTACCCCTCTGTGCAGCTGTCATTCCTTTCTTCACCTAGTGTTAGTGAAACACTTTAGAATCTACAAAGTCATCAGCACCAACTAACATACTATACTGTCTTTACTAAGGCATGGCACATACTGGTATTTTACAATACGGACTCACTTACCTCTATTTGGCTTGTGCTTCAGTGAGTGTTGCTTCACGTCACGGATGTATGTCCTTAAACTGTGCACAATGCAAATTCGACAACCTCCAACTGTGACATACAACCTTTTTCACGTGACAATTATCCCTATAATAGTCTTAGTACCTGAATCTACTTAGCCTAATATTCTACATGTACAGATCTCTACGACAGCGACTACTTCCAACTTACAACCACTAGCTGATTCTAAACGCACTCTGTTACAAGAGTATTCATCACAGCGTTATGCATTAACCTTAAACATACAAGAGTCGAACACATTCGAGGTGGAACATTTAAACATTCAACACTCCTGCTCACATTGAATGTGCTTCTCAAAGAAAACTACACCTATCTTCCTTCTCAGCCTAGAGAACTTCTCGGTACTTAGCCTCTTAGTAAATATATCAACAAGCATATCATTCGAAGGACAATACACGAGATTAATTTCCTTATTCCTTACAAGATCACTAACATAATTAAATTTGATATCAATATGATTACTTCTACCATGATATTTGGGATTCTGGGCGAGACAGAGGGCAGATTGGTTATTTTCATTTCCAACAATGGGGCCACCTGTTTTAAACTCCAAATCATCGAACAGTTGGTTCAACCAAATTGCCTCTTAGGCAGCACCAGCTAGAGCAACATGTTCAGCTTCAGCTGTTGAGAGAGCAACAAAGGACTGTTTGACTGATCGCCAAGTTATTACTGAGTTACTCAAAGTAAAACAGTAACCCGAAGTCAACTTTCTATCACTTCTGTCACCAGCCTAATCCGCATCTGAATAACCAACACATTTATCAGAGCAGTTACTATATAAGATACCTAACTCAGAAGTACCTTTTAAATATCTAAATATTCGCTTCACACACGTCCAATGATTCTTACGAGACTTTGAACAATATTTAGCAACATTATTTACAGTAAACGTGATGTCAGGACGTGTTCTTGTCGACAGGTACAAAAGACAACATACAGCACTTTGGTATAAGCCTTTGTCACATTCCTCAACTTCACCTGAAGTTGTTACAAGGTCTGCATTAACATCTACAGGAGTAGCAACAGAATTTGAAATATCCATGCCAAACCTAGACAACAGGGCTTTAGTATAAGCAGACTGCTCTACGAACACTTCATTTTTAGTCTGCATCACACTTACACCTAAGAAATAGCTAAGTTTACCAAGATCTTTCATTTTGTACTTAGCACTGAGGCACGATTTTACCTCATTTATCTCATCAAGACAGTCAGACGCTATAATAATGTCATCTACATACACAGCAATGACACACAATCCCTCATTACTAACACGGGTATAGATACAAGCATCATTTTAGGATTGTTTGAAGCCCAATTGCTTCAAATGACCATCAAGAGCTGTGTTCCAACACTCAAGGGACTGCTTCAGTCTATACAGAGACTTATTCAAATTAGAAACAAGATTTTCTTTGCCTTTTGAAACAAAACCTTTTGAAACCAAAACAAACACTATTCTTTACCTGCATATTAGGTAGTGTTACTTTATGATGCACATCCCAACTCCAATACCCTTCAAAACTCTACCATCACCAATTTCAATTCTTACAGGAGTATATAGATCAGAGTAAGGTGAAAATTGACTTTTCTTGTTGCACATATGCTGAGTGGCACTTGAGTCAACTATCCAAGAATCACAGTCAACATTACCTGTAGGAAGAGCAATGGTAAACAGAGTAGTTTCACCTTTAGATGAGCTTCGTGCATTTACTACTCTGTTTGCTTTGAAAGTTCTATTTTCTTTTCTCAGTCTTTCTTCATAGATTCTACACTGTCTCTTAATGTGGCCCTCTTTACCACACTCAAAACAATTAATGAGCTTTTTCTTCCTTATGAAACTCACTAGCAATTTTTCACTGGAGTCTGAATTACCAGGGCTGCCTCGCTGTCTTCTTTCTTCATTTAGGAGACGCTCAGTTACAACTTCCCACGATGGTATCTTTTCATTAGCTACAAGAGCAGTTACCAGAGTAGAAAACCTATCTGGTAGCGATGATAGCAGGATGATCACACGCTCTTCTTCTTCCATAGCATCACCAATGATGCCCAGCTCCTCAAAGAGTTCAACAACCCTTTTAGATGATCTTGCAGATTTTGACCATTTTCTAGCTTCATGTTGAACAGCTTTTTCTTCAGCCTGAATTTGTTTGCCCATGATTTCTTCTGAAATATGTTCTGAAGTTTCCTCCAAACTTCAACAGGGTCAGTCGGCTCCCCCAGCGAGTAGAGTTGACTTTGATCCACTCCCAGGACAATTGTTGCCAGGGCTAAATCTCGGCGTGATTCAAACTTCCTCCGAGCTGCCTCATCTGCCGTTGAGGATATAGTTTCAGTGCCTTGAACTATATCAAACAGTCTATCTTTCAGAAGACACATCATCAGATGCATTTTCCATGTTGGATAATTTCTTTCATTGAGTGGTTTCATGCAACTTTTACCACTGTTAGAGTCTGCCATGTTCTTCACACTTGCTGCACTGTGTTAAGTCAGTAAATTTCTACGCTTTGTAGTCACCACAGTTTGCTTCAAGACTTACTGTGTTTATTAAACATTTTTCCTTGAAGAGTGTTCTGGGCCCATAACCTTTGTTAGAAAGATAGAAAAATCACAGGAGCGTGATTACACTAACCAGGTTTATTCCAGCGAACACAGTTTTGGTTATAGTAGAGACATCAATGTTTACATGGCAACGGCAGGCACAAAAATGGGACCGGAACTAGAGAACGCGCTGAGAAAATTGTTCTCTACCACTAGCTGATTCTAAATGCATTCTGTTACAAGAGTATTCATCAAAGTGTTGCGCATTGACCTTAAACATACAAGTGTCGAACACATTCAAGGTGGAACATTTAACCATTCAACGAGTTCTTTATTAACTCTTAATTTCGAACAAGCTGCTTTCAGGTCTACTATTGACATGTTTTCGTTCGTACGTCGCCATTTACGTAATGTCTCGTCGCAGCAATCAATCATATCATCACCAGTATGGCACGCGACATTCGTATTGAGTTCGCGAAAGTCCAACACTGGCCTCACTTTGTTCTTTGTTGGCTGTTCTACTGCCATCATCGCGAGAACACCTGTATCGATAGTTTCTTCCCATGGTAGAAGAATACCTTCTATAATCCACCTGTCAATTTCCTTTTCGAACTCTTCTTTTTTTGCACTCGTTAGCATCGTTTCATAACAACTTACTCTGTTACGTAATGTAACGGGTTGATCATTCTTCCAACGCCACTTCACTGTATAATACTCCCAATTAAATTTTGCATTAAAGTCTGTGTCATCAATGACTAACTGCCCTTGCACTTCCTCTTTCTTTGTGATCTGCTCTATCGCCGGGCACGCCATTTCTACCATCGCTGAGCCAAATTCCACTGTTCTGCGCTAAACCGTCACGCCCTCAAGCCTGTCGATGACGTCAGTCCCAAGTACTACATCCACGCCGTCCACCAGACGGTCCGACACCACAACTTTCGTGACCACCAGCATTCTTCCTTTCACTACTATCTTCACCCGACTCACCACTTTACACTCTACCTTTCGGCCATCAAAAGCACAGATACTCGCATCACCACCATATTGAGCTATGTACCTAGAATGAATGACCGTCATGGTGCATCCGGTGTCTACCAGCACCATTGCCGGCTCTTCATTAATAATACTTCAACAATTGCTAACCTACCTCCACACGCCTTCACCTCATTAGGATAACTACAGGTGCAATAGTCATTCCTTACTGGTTTCCCGAAGTTTGTTCATGACACTTACTGGCAATATGACAGAGCTTGTTGCATTTAAAACATCTCACCACTTGCTCGTAGCAATTTCTGATCATGTGAGGGCCTCCACACCGAAAATATTGTCCCCTAAACTGGCCGCTGCCAGCTTTACTCTGCCTTTCTATCATCGCTTCCCCTACTGTAACGGCTGCAATGCCACCTCGCTGATTGGCAGTTAAAATTCTAGCTTGAGCAATGAACTCACTAATTTCCAGTTTCAGCACGTTGGGTATCCGCTTCAGGTCAACACTTATATGATCTGGAAATCCTTTGATAAAGGACAGCTTGATTGCTCTTTCTAACCCTACATCCCCATAGATCACCAATCTCGTCACGCGTTTAAGTTCATTAGCAAATACATCTACAGGTTCTCCAGACCACTTCATGTTTAGAAGTTTATCATATGCAATAAAGGGATCGTTAGCAAAGGCAATCTGCAATTTCTCCTTGATTTTGTCTGCGCTTGCTTTGTCCCCGTCACTCAACTCCATATACAATGCAAGCGCATCATCTAGATACAATGGGATAAACACAACTAAATCAGATACTTTCTGCAGTCGAGCCCCCAAGGTGATTTTCTCCAACCAAGTCATCACATCACTCTCGCCAGTAAATGGCTTGATAAAATCTCTTGAAATACCACTCGCCATTTTATAGTAGGCCTAGATAGCTTGTTAAGACTAGTAGTTGTAACTCTACGGTATTTTATAATAAGAATTCGCTTACCACTATTCGGCTTGTTCTTCAGTCAGTGTTGCTTCACGTAACGGATGTACGTCCTCTAACCGTACACAATGCGAATTCGACAACCTCCAACCGTGACATACAACTTCTATTCACGTGACAATTATCCCTATAATAGTGTTAGTAGCTGAATCTACTTAGCCTACTATTCTACGAGTACAAATCTCTACGACAACGACTACTTCCAACGTGCAACCAGTAATTCAACCTGCACCTGAGCTTTTTCTTGCTCACACCAATACGGAACCGACACACGACGGGGCCGCTCACAACCCACAACTGGCCTTCTCGACCGGGCACCCCTTACGCCAGCCTAGGTGTCCCCGTTGAGATGCCAACTACTACCGAAGTCCCACGGCATGGGACTTCGGTATTGAACACGGCATGGGACTTCGGTATTGAACCAAGAATGGGCCAAACGGCTCGTTCCTATTGCCTTATTCTATTCTATTCTACTAATACATTATGCCACCATACTCAGTTATAATCAAAGACTGAAACAAACAGATTCATACCTCTCGATATAGGAGGCTGAGTTGAACCAATCACATTTACACTTAACACCATTCACCATCACCACAAATTATTGAGGGCTGGAACTACTTCCAAGTGATCAACCTGAGTCTTCACTTCAA
The DNA here is from genome assembly GCA_006783055.1 of Trinorchestia longiramus. NCBI lineage: Eukaryota > Metazoa > Arthropoda > Malacostraca > Amphipoda > Talitridae > Trinorchestia > Trinorchestia longiramus. Next base: position 20,338 of record VCRD01005172.1, read on the forward strand.
CCCTGAGGACCCTACTTTTGGCAAGATCCCATGTATGTTGAAGAACAAAGAACTCCCTTATTTTCTCATTCTGGCCTGCAAGAATAAAAAGCTGAGTCTAAAACCTGATAGCCTTTATTTAACCTCAGGTCTAGATCACAGCAGTAGTATAATAAAAAGAACCCTCTATTAAAACTAGTGGAGTTCTTTGGTGAGAAATAGCACCAATGAAGCTAACTTAACATTGGTGACTCCAGAGTGACACTGCTTGTGTTTTGCTTGAGGATAAATTCAGACTTGGCAAATCTAATCATATAAGATATTCTTGCATGAGTAGTCTGTACAACTTATAGTGATATTTCACGTGTTGTATGTGTTAATAATTTTTTGACAGTGGGTGGAGATTGGATCAAAAATTTTTAGCAGTCCTATCTTTTAAAGTCTTTCAAGTGAAAAAAATTGTTTTACACCATATTTGAAAATTTTTACCTCTCATAGCTGGAATTTAATCAATTTTACATTGGATCAAGGAAATAATAATATCAGAGTTAATGCTCATAATGCAGTAGCTCCTCACCCGATGGTGTGTGGAGTACAATTACCTGCATTTTCAAGCACAGACCTGTAAGTGTGGTTTCACCAAGTTGAGGTTGTGTTACGACATACGGGCATTACATTTGAAGATAGCAAATATTCCCGTGTCATGGGAGCACTACCAGTATCAATAGCAGTAGAGGCTGGGGAAACCCCTTCAGACCCTGACCATGCCTTACCATATACTAACCCGAAAAGGAAACTCCTCGACAGATTGCAGATGTCACCTCAAGCAAGGATTAAATCATTGTTTGATAATTCGTGTTTACGGGAGGTTTCTGTAACTGTTCCTCCATCAATAATGCTAAGAGAGATGAGGAAGCTCACTCATGGTCTCTAAGTATGTGAGACATACTTACAGAGCAGTTTCTTAAGCGGCTTCCTAGAAGCAGTAAACGCCTCGTTCTAATTCAGAGACATGGGTTACCGTTAGATGACCTGGCCACTGGCTGATACTCTGGTAGAGGAGGATGACGAAAACTCCATTAGCTCGCCTGTCGTTAGTAGTACGAAGGTATCAGGCAACAAGGCTGCACCGTCTGCTGCCGTGGAAACCCTGCAGAACACCATGCAGAAGATCTTAATCGTAGTTAGCAAGTTATCCACGAGTGCTGAGGTTGAACATACTAGAGTAGATACTCTCATAGCTAGTGTAGCACAGAACAAACAAAGTGGTCATAACTATGCACAGAAGGACCCTCGGCAAGAAAGGTACAAAAATCACGAGTCTTACCTTTCCCAAGTAAGATACTCTCACGAAAAGAGTCGAGAGCCGTGCAACCAATGCAGATCTCATTCTGAAAGACGCTACTTTCCACCTAATCGATCAACTTACTATTCCAATCAAACTGCACAGTCTCGCAATAACTTTAATCGAAGAGCACCCCCTACTCCTCAATTATTTTCACGTCCTTCCGACGAACTCTGCTGGTATCATCATACTCACGGCGATAGAGCCAGACAATCCAATCGTTATTGCCCTAGGTATAATGAATTCACTTCGGGAAACGGTCGAAGCGACGTGTAAATGCGAGTACCACGTCGTCTAGTCCTCATGTCACTCGCTTGTTAGTAATCGACGAAACTTTAAGTCGTCTAAAATTCCTGATTGACACGAGTTTGGCAGTGTCGATTATTCCTGCTACTGCGAGTGAGCGAATGCGTAATGGCAATAATAATCTCAAAGCTTTAATGGCACGCCTATAGCATATTTTAGGTGTAAAACCATCACGTATTCCTTGGGCTTGGGACGAAAATTTACGTGGGACTTAATGGTAGCCGCCATAGATCAACTGATTATTGGAGCTGATTTTCTGTTGAATTTCGGACTTACCGTTGACCTGAGAAATAGGAGGTTAAAGGACGAAAACACCAATCTGTCTAGACCTCTCGATAGTGTTAAAATCAATCATTTTTGGGGCTCAGTAGAAATTGCTTTAGATCACGATTGTGAGTATGAGAAAATTTTGACAGAATATCTTGCTTTAATCAATCCACACTTGATAAGAAAGGAAAATCTCACCTCGACTAGGCATCATATAGTAACTACTGGTCCTCCCGCCTATTCCAGCCGCGGAGATTGCCACCTGACCATTTAGCTGCAGCAAAGGCTGAATTTCAAACCATGTTAGATGCAGGAACTATCAGAATTTCAAACAGTCCGTGGGCTTCTCCAATTTTGCTGGTACCCAAGTCAGATGGTAACTTCAGACCTTGCGGAGATTATAGACGGCTAAATGCTGTAACCCAGCCCAATAGATTCCCCATTCCTCACCTGCACGATTTTAGCGCTAATTTGCATGGCGCAACCATTTACTCTAAAATAAACCTTACCCATGCTTTCCATCAAATTTACATGGATGAGTTATCAATTGCAAAAACTGCGGTAATTACCGCTTTCGGGTTGTTCGAATTCGTTACGATGCCATATGGTTTGCTCAATGCTCCTCAGGCATTTCAGAGACACATGTATAATATTTTATCCAACCTCGCTTTCACTTATACCTATCTTGACGATGTGTTAATAGCTTCAAATACCCCCGAACAACGCAAGGAGTATCTAACAATACTGTTTGAAAGATTCAGCACTCATGGACTGCTGATTAACCCAGCTAAGTGCGAGTTTGGAAATAGTAGCTTAAAGTACCTTGGTCACGAAACTTCTCAAACTGGTCTCAAACCATTGCCTTGTTAAGTCGATGCCATACGCGCATTTCCAAAACCTGAAACGCAGAAATGACTACGTCGAATTTTAGGCTCTGCTAATTTTTACCACAGATTTATAAAGAACTGTGCTCCAACCTTAGCACCATTATCGCCTTGCTTGTTCCCAAACGTAGGGGAAAATCAACCCTTGTTGTGTGGAATGATAAAGCTTCAACCGCCTTCGAGAGTATCAAAGAAGGTCTTGCATTAATTACGGAGTTGTCTTACCCAGCTGCAGGTGCTGACTTTAGCTTAGTGGTAGATGCATCAGATGTTGCTGTAGGTACAGTTTTGCAGCAGACAGTAGGTAGTCTCACCTCTCTACTTTCCTTCTTTTCAAAGAAGCTCTCTCCTACCGAACAACGTTACAGCACCTTCGGCCGCGAGTTATTGGCTCTCTTTATGTCTGTTTGTCATTTTCGTTACGCTTTGGAGGCCAGACACTTTGTGATTTATACGGATCACAAACCCCTGGCCTCGGCCATTAACATGCCCACTGAAAGACATCTCCTAGAGAAGCACGTCATTTGGCGTTCATTAGCCAGTTTACACACTGATCTACGTTATATTAAAGGATTGGACAATACTGTGGCAGATTGCCTTTTTAGAATAAACTAATTTCTGTGATTCCCGTTGATGAACAGCTTACCTTAGAAAAAATCATAGCCGCTTAAAAAGAGGACCCTGAACTTAAATAACTGCTCGTAAACAAAACCAATAACCTGCAACTATCTCTCTCAGGAGACGTGTATTGTGACACAGCAAATCCTAGGCGTATCTACTTGCCTGCCACACTTCGCAGGACAGCAATTGCAAAATATCATGCTTTGTCTCATCCACGCACAGATCGAACACTACGTTTGATCGCTGAACGTTATGTTTGGCCAGCCATGCGCAAAGATGTAAACGTGCAACACTGTCATGATTGCCAGGCTAGTAAAGTCACTAAACACAATCGTGCCACCCTGCATACCTGTGCATTTTCAGGGCATAAATTTGACTCGCTGCATCTTGACCTGGTGGGTCCGTGGCCTCAATCAAGAGGACATTCCTATTTACTCAGCATCATTGATCGCTTCTCACGCTGGATCGAAGCTATCCCTATTCCTGACATTAAAACCGATGCTGTAGCTCGTACCTTTCTCTATTCATGGGTTTCCAGATTTGGAGTACCTTTAAGCATTACGCATGATCGCGGTGAGCAATTCACTTCCAAATTGTGGAATGATATTGCTTCTTTACTAGGATGTTCTAATATAAGCACCACTGCCTTTCACCCACAGTCAAATGGCCTTATCAAACGGGCTCACTGGGACGTAAAGAGCGGCTTAAATGCCTTGAAAGCTGTTAGGATTGGGTTGATAGACATCCTCTTGCGGTGTTAAGCTTGCGTAATCTCTATAAACAGGATCAACAAGCTACTGCCGTGGAGATGATGTATAGCAAGACCTTGCGGCTGCCCGGGGATATTATTAACCCTAATCTTTCAGAGTTCTCGTCTCTTGCAGATCAAACCTCTTACGCAGAGCGACTCAAAGACTACATGAGACAGATTAAACATGTTGCACCTCGTCCTACCAATACTACAAACAAGTTGGACCCTACCTTGCAAACCTGCACACATGTTTATGTGCGTGTGGATGGCGTTATGCCTGCCCTGACGCGACCGTATGATGGTTCTTTTAGAGTACTAAAACGGACACCTAAGTACCTACATAATTATTGAGAAATTCGGTAAGCACGACTCGGTAACTATCGACAGGGTTAAAGCAGCGTATGTGTCAGATGCTCACGCTGCTCCTAACCTTAATTCCCCTGTCCATCCGTCTTTGAATAATAACCATTCCAAAAGGCAGAACAGACACAGGTTACCAAATGTTTCGCGGCTTTCCGCATTGCTGCCTAGCCAACTTAGTTGCGACCCTTTCTTCATTCTAGATGCTGACATTCCTAGTAGTGCAGCAGTTGCTCCTGTTACTAACGACGCTGTCCCATTGGCGACACCCTCATCAAGGTCAATTCCCTTGTCAGAACTGAACTAGCGCACTCGTAACGTAACCTTCACAGGTCCAGTTATATTAAACAACCCTATTAAACAGCAACCCGAAACGGCCGAGTAGTAACCCTTCCTCCCTGTTATAGATGAAACATAACGGGACCGACCTTGCGGTCGCGGGCGAAGGAAGTAATGTAGTAAGAATGGAATCTCTCTATGAACCATTCATCTCTATAGCTTTAAATTCCTTTCTTAATGGCACATGCATTACAATTTAAGTTAGGAGTAATCTCATTAATCTCACTAGAAATTGACGTAATGATCATTATAGAATTTTTAGTCTTATTTTTAATTTTTATTGATAATTTTTAGTGACAACATAGGGATGTATTTTATTTATAATTAAATCAGTTCTAAGCGTTCCAAAAACTAAGGACGCCGATGTCGGCAACATTGGCAAGCGTTCTACCCGCGTTTCGTGTACGGACTATGTAAATACCGGACCCGGTGTCAATAGCTTTTGTTGCCGTTAAAATTCGTGTGTGTGTGTGATTATTGTGCGGGTAAGCATGTTATTCTAAGTATTATAGACTTGTAATTCTTATGCCTAACCTTGCCAGTAGTATCTGGGTTCTTTTGGTGCATGTTTAGATTTTCCTCTAGTGGTTACTTCTTCACCGGTGAAGCATTAAAGCGAGTCAAGTGGTAGGAATTGTTCCTATAGGACAACTGTGTTCATTACTATTCCTAGAGGACCTCATTTGAATACGTTATTTCTGAAGACAGTATTGAATCTAGTCTGCAGCATGTCCTTGTTGAATACAGAATAGGAGGCAGCTTATATCATTTTTATTCTCAATTTTGTATGTTCAGGAATTATGTGTTTTTAATATTTGTGGTAAATAACTCTGTATTAATATTTTTACAGACCTAAAAGCTAGTCCCTTCAAGGTCTAAAATCAATAAATTTGTAGCTATTGCCTGATCAGCTAATTCTATCAACTTGCACTTAACTAGACTTGTTCCATGGTATTGATTAACTAGAAATACCTCTCTGGTACTTCTTTATTCAAAGTTATTTCTATATATGAACTTTTGTCGCGAATTTTGCACGCCACAAAGGTTCACGACACTTCATGAGTAAAAGTTAAGGTTTTTTAATCTAATTTATTTACTTCAAATTAAGTAGCAATTAAATATTTTTGTATTTGGGTGATTTAATTATCTAATTTTGACGACTTGACCGTCAACAAAAAAAATGGTTAGGGTTTTAAGCCGTCCCTCCAATAAAACTGGTGTCTCTTCGAGCAATTAAGATGACGTTTAATCGAGGTCTGCAAGAGCCAGAACATAAATAGATAACAGGAGAGAACAGTTAGACTCAGCACCCCCACGCTCGAGTCCGTCGGTCCCTGGGGTCTAGAGCCGGAATGTCAGCTCTAACCATCCGAACCGCGTTCAATCTGAATCTTAGGTAGCGTACGCTGAGCTCCAGTGGCAAAGGGCACCGATGATCCGTGCTCCAAGATTGCAGACGCACGACTTTGGCCTCCCACTTCTTCCTGCCGCTAAATAATCGATTCTTATGAAGTTCTACGGAATACTGGGTAAATGTTGCTATTAATGCCAAATATAATTCAGGGACCTAACTACAGGCAAGTAACCTACCATTGACAGCGAGGACAATTATGCGCTGGAAAGAGTTCGCCCGTCGCTGTCCCAAAGCTGGTAGCAACCACCCAACGTATTTGTAATGTTGAAAATTAACGAATTAGTTACTCTGTAATAATGGACTTAGCAAGAAGAATTTCAGTATGGTGATATTTCAGATAACTTACGAATGCTTGATACAAACCTAGAAGATACATGCTCTTTCAGTGTTTCCATCGGAAACTGCTAGGCGTGTTAGAAATTTTAAAGATAGTTGAAAATAATTGAAGAAGCATACTCCACATAGATAGTAAAGAATAGTAGTAGTTTGTACGTTTAGAAAGGAAGAGGAAATTTTAATTTACAGAGTAGAATTCTGAGTTGAGAGTCTTTTCAGACCCTTATTATTAGACGAATTTACTCGTATTCAAGTTATTGGTCCTTACGTATTATCGGGAGGACCTTTGATTTTTACTTTTTATTTTTTTTCACAGGGTTTGTTGGTTAGGTTAGGTTAGGTTAGGTTAGGTTAGGTTAGGTTAGGTGTAATGTAATGTTATTTTATTGTTTTAACCGTTTCAATAAATAATTTACTTTAATTTTTGAGTCGTTTTTTTAAAGGTCCTCCCGATAATACGTAAGCACCATTATTTTAATTAAAGTTAGACAATAGTCTAACTTTAAGTTATTTATTTAGAGTTCTGGTTAAACCAGTTAAAATATGGAGTACGCGTCAGACAATTGGTGCTAAGTTGCACAACAAAACAAAATGAAAGAATTTCTATTCAAAAAACACAAAATATAGGCAGGGGAAAGCAAGGAAAAAGTAGTACGTCACGTCTGCCGACGATGGAGCAAGATCAGTTTCCACCATCAGCTCGCAGCCCGACGACCCGCTCCACACTTGCATCGAATCCTTAAAGTCTGAACAGACTAGACAAATGCAATACGGACAATTTGGGCGGTTTGGAACCGGATGGAACGTCTGAACATGATGGCGCTGAAACTCTTCAAAAATAATAATAATAATACCTCTTCAAAACTAATAATCCCCTTACTATCCATCCGCCTCTCACTATATAGGTACTTTTGCTACTTATTCCTAGTTCTCTGTATGAGTACAGTAGTTCGGAAACTACATCAATCCTATCGAAAGTGCAAATTTCGATACTTTTTATATATCTTCATTCACGGCAGTTTGCCTCTTTTTTGAGGTTTATTGCTTTCAGCAATCATAAAGAAACCAATTCCCCCAGTATTAAAAGTGTTAACATCTGAACATTGTGAATATTGCAAGCTCCTAGTGCAGTGATTCTCAAACACGCTGCCTCGGCACACTAGTGTACTAGACCAAATTTGGTGTGCCGCGAAATATGAAGACGTCACAAAAATCAACGTATACCTTTCATAAAGTTTAAAACTAATTTCCTCCCAAATCCCGAAGAATGTAAATTATTATTCAAAATGTTAAATTTTAGTGAGTTAAAAGTTCAGGTTAAGCACTGCAATAAATTGTTCCGTAGTTATTGCGAAACATTGTAGATTTACGGCATAATTATATCATAATTACATGGAACGCATTCAATTATAACCTTTATTTCGCGAACAAATAGAGAACTACATTTCCTTCAATGTACGAGCTTTTCGTTCATGTCAGGTCAATAATTTTCGTTTAACTTTGATTAAATTCAGATTACTTGCTTGCTGTCATTTTACCTACACTATCGAGGGGAATTAGACGATAAATCAAGTCAACGAAGTGCTTTTATCTGCATATAAGCCATATATTATGAATATCACAAGTTCGAAAAATTTTCAATGTTTCTTCTACCATATTTTAAAGCTGAACAGAACAATTTGAGAGCTGGCACAGGGGCGTAACTGCCACCACTGTGCTGCCATCTAATTAGTTTATCACTGCCTGTTATGGAATACGTGAGTGACAGTGTGTGTTAACAGTTTTATAATATAACTCCCCCTCTCAGAAACAATGGATAAGTTAATAAAAAGAAAAGTACTAAGTGACGATTATGAGTCCACTAGCAGCTAGCAAATGACAAAACCCGTCAACTCTAGTGCAAAAAAAGCTAAAGTTCACTACGACCGAAGATACAAAGATAAATATTTGCAGTTAGGATTTTCTTGGACTGGATCAGTTGAGCGACCAAGTCCATTATGTGTTGTTTGTGGTGATACGTTGTCCAATGAATCGATGGTGCCAAGTAAATTAGAAAGACATTTTACTGCTAAACATTCCTATCTCAAAAGTAAAGATCTTAGTTATTTTCAAAGATTGTTAGATCAGTAAACAAAGCAACAAAACCTTTTCCAAAAACTTTGAACATATCAGAAAGAGCTCAACTTACTTCCATCGAAGTGGCAAAACTCATAGCAGTGAAATCTAAACCTCGTACTCTTGCCGAGTCAGTTATTTTGCTCGCTTGTAGGAAGATGGTTAAATGCATGTTAGGAGAAAAAGCTGAAACGGAACTAAACACAATACCTCTATCAAATGATACAATAAGAAGGAGAATTTCAGATTTATCTACAAATATTAAAACTAAAGTACAGAGCTTAATGAAAGTATCAAAATTTGCCTTAATAGCTGATGAATCGACTGATATAAGCAACAGTGCTCAGTTGCTTGCATTTGTGCGTTTCATTCATGGAGATGAAATCATCAATCAGTTGTTGTGCTGTAAAGAGATGCAAACAACTTGTAAAAGTCAGGATATTTATGATGTTGGAACAAGCTATCTTGAAAAACTTAATATGAGCTGGAAATCTTGCGTTGGCATTTGCATTGATGGAGCACCATGTATGGTTGGCAGTATTAAAGGGTTTGCTTCACTAGTACGGAAAGAAAATCCAAAAGACATTCTAGGGTCAAAAGTATCACAGGGAGATTTGAAGGGAGTGTTGCAGCAAGTTATTGAAATAGTCAATTACATTAAAAGTAAGCCATTGAAGTCGAGTGTGTTTGAAGCATTGAGCAAACACATGGATTCTAATGATGTTCGCTTACTTATGCATAAAGAAGTTCGATGGCTATCGAAAGGTAAAGTCTTATCTCGTGTTCATGATTTACACAAGGAATTGATTGCATTTTTTGAAAAAGAAAAGATTGAACGATTTTGTAATTAATTCAAATGTGATTATTGGATGTCTAAAATGGAATATGTGCCGGATATATTTTGTCATCTTAATACTGTTAACAGTAGCATGCAAGGCCGAAATGAAAATATCCTCACCTCAACGGATAAATTGGTAGCTCTCAAAAAGAAAATTGATATTTGGAAAGTCAGAGTCAAAAAAGGTGAAACTGATGTGTTCCCTCCAATGCGTAGCTACTGCATAAAGAAAATGATTCCTAATATAGTAAAACATTTGTCTACACTCAGAGAAAGCATTAACCATTATTTTCCGTCATTGAACACAGAGAAGTACGACTGGATTCGAAATCCGTTCATTGATTTTTCTCAAAATGGAAACTTCATTTACATGAAGAAGAAGAATTAGCAAGTATTTCAAGTGACTGCAGCTTGAAAATAAAACATTCTGCAGTCCCTATCGACAACTTTTGGATTTCCACAAAAAAAGAATATCCAGCCTTATCAGATAAAGCTCTGGTAGTCCTCTTGCAATCTTCCACTTCTTATTTGTTTGAATTGGGGTTCTCTGCATTGCACAATATAAAAATAAAAAATAGAGAAAGACTACACTCCACTGAGGAAGAAATACGAGTGTGCTTATCCCATGTACGCCCAAGCATTAAAGAGGTTGCAAAACAGCACCAAGCACACGTTTCACAATAATAACGGCAAGTGGAAACAATCAGCACTAAAAATTTTAAACCAAATTAAAAGGTAAGTTTTGTTATTCGCATTTAAAATTTTCCCCTCTGAGGCTTAGATCTTTTAAAAAATGTAGCTATAGTAGAATAATTTTCCATAGTTCACAGTACGTTTGCGGTATGTGTGCCGCGACATTTTCAATGGTTGATAAATGTGCTGTGAGTTACAAAAGTTTGTGAAACACCGTCCTAGTGCAAGACATCTTTAATGATTGGAGTTATCAGGGGTTAATAAGACAAGGCGTTTTTGAGCTGTCTTCTGGAAAATCATACTCATCTTTTTATCCCTCTCTGCAGCCGTCATTCCTTTCTTTACCCACTGTTATTGATACACTTTAGAATCTACAAAGTCATCAGCACCAACCAAAATACTATACTGTCTTTACTAGGCATGGCACATACTCAGTTATAATCAAAGAATGAAACAAACAAAGATTCATACCTCTCCATAGTTGAACCAATCACATTAACACTTAACGCCATTCACCATCACCCTAAATTACTGGGGGCTGGCACTACTGCCCAGTGATCAACCTGAGTCTTCACTTCAACCCTCAGGACCCTCCTTTTGGCAAGATCCCATGTATGTTGAAGAACGAAGAACTCCCTTATTTACTCATTCTGGCCTGCAAGAATAAAAAGCTGAGTCTAAAACCTGACAGCCGTTATTCAACCTCAAGTCTGGGTCACAGCAGCAGAATAATAAAAAGAACCCCTTTATTAAATCTAGTGGAGTTCATTGGTGAGAAATAGCACCATTGAAGCTAACTTCACAGACGATCCATTTATTGCATATGATAAACTTCTCAACATGAAGTGAGTTGGAGAACCTGTAGATGTATTTGCTAATGAACTTAAACGCGTGGCGAGGTTGGCGATGCATGGGAATGTAGGGTTAGAAAAAGCAATCAAGCTATCCTTTATCAAAGGATTCCCAGATCATATTAGTGTTGACCTGAAGCAGATACACAACGTGCTGAAACTGGAAATTAGTGAATTGATTGCTCAAGCTAGAATTCTAACTGCCAATCAGTGAGGTGGCAGAGCAGCCGTGACAGTAGGGGAACCGATGAGAGAAAGGCAGAGTAAAGCAGGCAGCGGCCAGTTGAGGGGATATTGCTTTCGGTGTGGAGGCCCTCACATGAACAGGAAATGCAACGAACAAGTGCTGAGATGTTTTAAATGCAACTAGCTCGGTCATATTGCCAGTAAGTGTCAAGAGCAAACTTCGGGAAACGACTGAGGGATAACTATTGCAGCTGCAGTTATCCTGCCGAAGTGAAGGCGTGTGGAGGAAGGTTACCAATTGTTGAAGTATTAATTAACAAAGAGCCAGGATATGACGCTAATAGACACAGGATGCACGATGACGGTCGTCCATTCTAAGTACAAAGCTCAATATGATGGTGATGTGAGCATCAGTGCTTTTGATGGTCGAAAAGTGAAGTGTAAAGTGGTGAATCGTGTGAAAATGGTAGTGAAAGGAGGAATGCCTGTGGTCACGAAAGCTGTGGTGTCGAGCCTGCTGGTGGACGGCATATAGTACTTGGGACTGACGTCATCGCCAGGCTTGGTGGCTTGACGGTTAAGCGCAGGAAAGTGGAATTTGGCTCAGCGAGGGTAGAAATGGCGTGCCTGGCAATAGAGCAGGCCACGAAGAAAGACGAAATGCAAGGGCAGTTAGTCATTGATGACTTAGACTTTAATGCAGAATTTAATGGGGAGTATTGGACAGTAAAGTAGCGTTGGAAGAAGGATCAACCCGTTACATTACGTAACAGAGTGAATTGTTATGAAAGGACGCTAACGGGTGCAAAAAAAGAAAAGTTCGAAATGGAAATTGAAAGGTGGATTACAGAAGGTATTCTTCTACCGTGAGAAGAAACTGTCGATACAGGTATTCTCGCGATGATGGCAGTAGAACAGCCAACAAAGAACAAAGTGAGGCCAGTGTTGGATTTTTGCGAAATTAATACGAATGTTGCGTGCCATACTAGTGACGATGTGATTGATTGCTGCGACGAGACATTACGCAAATGACGACGTTCAAGCGAAAACATGTCAATAGTAGATTTGAAAGCAGCTTATTTGCAATTAAGAATTGATAATGAACTGTGGTGCTACCAGTTAGTAAAATACTGTATAAAGGGCAAATGTTCTGCCTGACTCGCTTAGGTTTCGGACTGAATTCTGCACCTCACATCATGTCAAAAGCGTTGAAGCGCGTGTTGAGCATAGATGATGCAATTAAAAATGCCACCAGCACGTATATCGATGATATCCTCTTTGATGAAACCAAAGTTTCAGTTACAGAAGTAGTCAACCACCTTAACAAATTTGGGTTGATAACGAAAGCACCGAAAGCGCTGGATGGCGGGGCAGTTAAAGAGTTGCGGTTGTCAAAGTTCGGAGAGGAGCTTATGTTTCACAGAGGTTATTAATACCGGAAGTCACCGATGCGCTCACAATACCCTATAGCAGGATGGCTACGAGTCGCCTGTAGTTACATTAAAAGAAGGGCCGAAGGATCGCACTGGGAAGACTTTATAGGCAAACATGCAATATCCATGATTAGGGAAGTTATTGGAAGAGTAAAAGTAGAAGACCCAGTAAGAGGAAGGTGGTCAGCGCCCGATGTCCAGCGTGAAGTGGTATGGACAGACGCAAGTAAAATCGCACTCGGAGCAAACAAACAAACAAAAAACAAAAACGTATATTTCTAATAAAGTTGGTACATCAGAAATGTAACAGCATTGGGTTTTAAAGGTGCCTTATCATAAAATCCTTAAATGGTAGGTATTCTATGCATAGTAGATTATATGACAGCGGTGCCTACGGGTATACGTAAACATTCACATCACGTAATGAACGTTAAATATACATAGTGAAACAAATAAAACTTCACTTTTTCAATGATGACTTAAGCGGTAGTCGCTGGTGATACATGTAAATTCTAATGTGGTAGGTATTGTACGCATTTTAGGTGATAGACGAAATATTTTCTTTAGGTACAGCTTAGACTTGACATCATTACATTTAACTGAATTGGATGTTTAACATCCAATAAACACCGAAAAAGGAAAATTATGAGAGTGAAAATTTAAAACATGAAGTTGTAATTGTTATTAAATTGAAATTTTAATTTCTAATTACTAGTTGGTCGTATGGTATGGCTTGCTGGTGATCGAGTTAATTTAATCATTATTACAGTTATCTGTAAATACCATCGTGTTTAAATGAACGGATGTTACATATGAGAGAAAAAGAAAAAAAATGAACTAAAATAAAACAAAGCGAATGTGTCAAATTATCAATATCAATATTTAGATGTTGATATAGGCAAAAAAAGCTGTAGCACACTAAAGTTCTGAGATTTTGCAATCACGTATTGTAACAAAACAATTACTAACATTGACATATGAATTTTTTGATTATATGTATCTTTGATAAGTAAAAAAATAAAATAATTTTAATATATATATATATATACATATATATATATATATATATATATATATATATATATATATATATATATATATATATATATATATATATATATATATATATATATATATGCATAGAAGCCTTAAAAGAAGAATAATCTGAAGAGTAAGCATAAATTCATATAAAATTTTATTCAGCTTTAGGCAAAATACAAATTGTTTCCTATTCAAAAAAGTTTCTATTGTTTTTGTTGTGGATTATGAAAACTGAACATTTTTACCATTGGAACGTTTATCAGGTAAAAAAGCACCAATTATTAAGCCAGAAATATAACATAAAAAAGAAAAACTAAAAAACTCCCGCGTTTTTTGATAAAATTAAATTAATCGATTTGACTCCAGAACTGCGGAATTGTAGCACGAGTTTGACATTTACGTTTGTTTCGTTTGAATATTGTTAACTCTACTTCAGTTTATACTTAAGTTGTGTGACATAAATACATGTTAGACACATGTAGCATGTTTCGTTACTAAGTTAATTTTGTTTAATCATGCATAGGAGCTAAGTTTTCTCTATTTGTTTGCTACTTTGATATTCGAAAATGATGTGTCACGTTTTTTTTGAAATTTCTAATTGATTGGTTTCTCTTCATATGCGTGGGCAGTTTATTCCAAAGCAATTTATCTGAAATTGAAAGAACCCTTTGTCCAGCATCGGACAAGCGGGAACTGATATTAACATCGTGTCATCGGGTAGGTTTCACACCCATGTTAGTGGGTGGATAGAATTATACAACGTTGGCAGAACTTTGAGCGCCATATAGAGAGGAAAATACATATTTGACCTTGTGAATGAGTAGTCTTTGTTCTATCGGGGTCCAGTTAAGCTCTTTAATGAGAGGTGTTGCATGATCGTTTTTTCTGAAGTTTCCTTTGCACACTACTTTAGCAGCAAAATTTATACATTTTTGGAGCTCTTTGTGAAGACCTTTAGGTATATCTCTCCAGACCAAGTCACAGCAGTCGAAGCGTGATAACACTAAAGATTGGATGGCTAATAATCTAGTTTTTTCGTCAAGCATGTTCTTCACGCGGTGAAGGAACATCAACGTACCGTTAATTTTGTTGCTTGTTTTCTCCCCGTGGGATGTGAAAGACATGTTTTGATCAAACCAGACGCCTAAATTTTTTACTTTTCCTACTGGTTCAATAATGTCATTTCCTAACGTTAAAGTTAAATTTAGGAGCTTTTTTATTGTGTTCTTGGAACCAAAACTGATGCACTGTGTCTTGCTTGCGTTAAGCTTGAGACCATTTTGGTCGTAGCATGATTTTATGTGTTTTAAAAGTATTTCAGCATTTGTTTTTGTGGGAGATAGTTTGGCCGGCGCGCTTGTCATTGCAATTTGTACATCATCTGCGCACATACAAATTCTCGTATTTGTGGGCATGGATGGAAAATCACTGATGAAAATGGAGAACAGAAGTGGGCCGAGAATGAAACCTTGTGGAACGCCAAAATCGTTTTGTATGGGTGATGACATTGTTTTTTTGGAGTCGGACTGCGTGAGAGTGGTTCGCTAGATAGCTCTAAAACCACTGTGTGTCGATTCTTAAGTCAGCGATTTTTTGCAGAAGCCGTGTATGTTCAACACTGTCGAAAACTTTGAAGAGATCAAGGAAAAGCAAGAAAGTGACGTTCTTTTTGTCAATGTCATTGTATATTTTCTCAGTGATGTTAAGCAGCACATCTTGAGTGCTGGTATGTTTTCTGTAAGCATACTGGTTTGGATGAAGTAAGTTAGATTTGTCCAAATGTGTTGAGAGTTGGTTCGATATTATTTTTTCTAGTATTTTGGATAAGACTGATAAAAGGCTAATTGAAGGGTGGAAAGCTTTAGTAGACTACCCGACACATTTGCCAAAAATCAGGGATCGTCGAGCAAGAGTAGACTACTGTCCTCTAGTCTAGTCATCTCGTATGATCATGTCGCGTTGGCGTCGAGGTGAAGTAGACTACTTGCAGTAGTCCAGTACACCAGATCCAAGGCTGTAGTAATGCTGCTCAGATGAAATGGATTACTCTCAGTTTACCAAGTCCGTATAAGAGAACTATTGCGATTGGTTGGAGTTTTCGTTGTGACTTGTGATTGGTTGGTGTTCTCGTCAAAGAAAATTTTGCACCATTCTTTGTTTTGTGGGTAACAAAGGTAAATTTCTGGCTATTAATATCGAGCTCAAAACATTTAAATTATTTTTTGTTATTGTTTTTTGTAAAATCAAGTCATTGTAAACAATCTTGTGGAACATACATCTGACTAATCTTAAGGTTTGAAAATTAACTGAAAATGAAGTATATGATATTAAAGCTGATATGAATTGATTTGTTACTATTGAAATAACATTTACAATATATAGACTTGGAGGACGGCCCATAACTGCAAATAAATACAAAAAACTTTTTTTACAGTTTGCAATACATCATTTTAGGTTACTATCAGGCCTTTACGTAAGTTTTATCCGTTTCTTGATTGATAATATTAGTGTACGATTATATTAATCGTACATATGTGCGGCTATCAAAATCACTTAAATATTATTTACACTTTCAGATTCAGTGATAATTATTATAATACATATTATTGACCCAAATTTACACTCCAAGCAATGAGCACTTCAGGCATATTTTCCTACATGAATTTCAAAAGGGAAGTGCAGCAAGTCTAGCAATAAGATCGCTCACGAACACATACGGAAATCATTTGGTAATCGTAAGGAGTTGTAGAAGATGATTTTACGTTCCAAAAAGGAAGCCTTTAGTCTTGAGGACGAGCTACGAAAATAATGCTCAAAAAGACTCAGTTTTGAAGAACTTATTGCTGGCTACCATTGATGATTCTTTCAAAACAAGTAGAACAATGAGGAAAAAGTTTAACGTGAGTTGCATGACCATATATCATGAAATTATATGTTAGACCAGTTAGGCCTCGTTCCATCTTGGATTATGGAATACGGCAACGATTACAAGTATGAGATGTGGGGTGAAGCAAACACAGTCCAAACTTGGAGCTTAGGGTAGTGTGGGGGCAAGTCGGACATGGGGGCGACCTGTACAGTCGCGATTGACAAAAAACAAATGGCGGTATGATGACGTC
>VCRD01005173.1:23319-34565 GCA_006783055.1 Trinorchestia longiramus
TGGAAGGATGATCTTGAAAATTTTGTCCCACGCCAGGCAAGTCTACCAGAGTTCGAATCTAGAAAATATGAAGCTCTGAAAATGTAAATCTTATTACTGACTCATGATAATTTTCAAAGTAGCTTAAGTAATCAAGGCCTTTACGCCAGTATTGAAAATAGGTAGAATTTTTCAGAGTATAGGTATTCAATTTAAGTAATCCCCGTTCTGAGGTACGCTGTAGTGATTCTTGTGCTAAATAAAAGACTAATAAACAGAAAGTAAATCAAAAGAGCCCATCTGTTAATGAAAAAGCATTTGCCAGTATTTTAATTGAAACAGTCGTATGAATGAAAATTTGACATGAGAATATCTCATAATTAGTTCGCAGTTTGGATTATGCGGTGGGAATTTTAAAACAGTACCGAATGACAAGTGAATGCAAATTTTTGAAGCATTCATAATACTGATAAAATATTGCAATCTAATAACGCCCAATACTGTCTTCTTGCAGTTCTTAGGCGAACATCTTCAGAGTTCATTTGTGTCAATTTGGGTGTCATTTCAGATTTTACACTTTCGTAGCAACGAGAACTTTCTCCAGGGTCGGTCGCTAAACTTGAAGAATAGAGCGTGCTCCTCAAATAAGCATCAGAAGTTATAAAGACTATATAAACTAACTGAGTTTAAATGAATCACTAAAGAGGAGAGCAATATCATTTTTTACTTCTCCAGATGTTGTCACTGGAAGTAACATGTACTTGGAGGAGTAGCTATAGTTTTTATTTAGGTAGGAGGTAGCCCCTGGTAGATCACTCAGGGGCTGTACGACTCATACTCGTACATGTCATGGTATCAAAATTTCTAATTCAATGTTGCTATTCCGTATTTATCCATATCTTTTTGAAAGAAAAATCTTAGCTGTTGCAGGAATGTTTTTTTCTATCGTGCGCTTTCCTCACTGCGCAGTGCATCATGTAAGATCCAGTTGCCTAAAATAACTCTCGTTCCTGTCACAGTTGCTTATAAATGATTTTTGCTTAACATTTTAAACGAATTTCACTGTAATGGGTAAAACTGGACGTTTCTACAGTTTTGAGCAAGTCATTCAAGAAGGCGCGTACCCCAACAGACTCCAGATGCTGCTTGGGCCCAATACCGGACAGCATGAGCAGCTTTGGGCTGTCGATAGCTCCCGCGCTGAGGATAACCTCCTTGCGGGCGTAAGCGCGCTTCACCTGCCAAAATTGGAAATTTCTAATTTCACTCCTAGATTGCAATTTCTGATGGGTATTCGATTACCATGGGCAAGTCAACTCGCTCCACGCGTTACATAGAACATGGGTGCCT
Source organism: Trinorchestia longiramus (assembly GCA_006783055.1). Classification (NCBI taxonomy): domain Eukaryota; kingdom Metazoa; phylum Arthropoda; class Malacostraca; order Amphipoda; family Talitridae; genus Trinorchestia; species Trinorchestia longiramus. Next base: position 24,649 of record VCRD01005173.1, read on the forward strand.
CTCATTTTGGAAGAAGCGTGAACTTTTTCTGTGCGAACGACGAGTAGTATCTTTCGATTGAAAACCCTACTCAAGTAAGTATTCATTCCATGAACAAATAAACAATTTTCAGTGACCTATATTTTTCACCTCTGCTGTAGCCATCTTAATCTACTGAATTTCATTTACATACATTGAAGTTACATCATTTTAAATCAGAAAAATTTCCACATCTTAATATTGATGAATACCTGAAAAGGGAAGATCTCTTTGATGGTGACATCCCGAATTGCTTATAAAAGATTTCTATTAACCCTTTAGCGACGAATTTATTTTTCTAGTTTCTACGTTTAAGCTCACAAAGACCGTCTGTACACTGATGCAATGAAGCACGCTGAGAGCCAGGCAGCCAAAATAACGACGCTGTATGATGCCGCCGCGTTTAAACCTAGTAGCAACCTCATATTGCTCACATATAATATAATTTTAACATAATTAGCATTTTTTCTGATGTTCCCCGTGAGTGCCATACGGCGGTAGAGGGTTAACGCCTCCAAACAAACATTTGATAGGACAGCAAAAGCAGTCGAGGCACATTATCGATGATTCCATGCAAAGATAACGCTATAATCGGGTATACTAAAAGAAAACTTATAAATAGCATATATGGCAATAAATATTTTTAGTATCAGATATACAGTCACTGCTTAAATGTTACAAAGGTATGGTTGGTGAAGAACTAATTTACTGCTATAATATTATATCACAGAGCTAAGAGACTAATCCGAAGCTCTGAAGTAGTGAATCAAATACACGGCTACCTTACTTATTCATACGTAGCCATATCCATGTAGAATTGATTACAAGTTTTCTAGAACAAACTATATTCCTAACTTTCTGCCAGTATGTATGTATCCTTTACCAGTGAATTTATTTACCTATTGTTTCAAGCTGCAGTAATTTTAAGTTTTGTGAACCAAGAATCTCAGAATCTCTCTTAACTCGGAACAATATATGAAGAGAAAGGTACAACTTACTCTGTTCTGATGTCTGTACTCGACTCCGATAGCTCGTAGATTATCGTCGAACAGAACCTTTGAAAAAAGAAGATCCAGAGAGAGCGAGAAATATTAGTTATACTGACCTGTCACTTCACCCTGATAATATGAACATAGCCGCCTGTAATTTTGAATCCCGTACCTTATGAGTTTAAGATTTCAAACTGGATGTAGCTTTTACATTCATTCACTAAGCTAAAAGTGCTGCAAAAGTTCCACTCCAAAACCCAGCACCGTAATTTGATGAGACATTGTAAACGAATGTAGGTGTCATGTGTTTTTCATATCATATTACACACATAGGCACATTTCTCGAAAACTACTCACGTATCTTCGGCAATATATTTGGTTCGAATATAAGATTTAAATTACTATTTTCTCGGTAATTAACACGGTGCTTCAGCGTGTTTGACAAACTTTCCTTACTTTTTATAAAAATTACACTAAATTCGATTCAAATTCAAAGAAATTCAGCTAAATCATGTTGAGTGATTATATGTATATGGATTCACTTGTGAGCTTGCAAAAATTCATCCTATCTACGTATAATCTATGTACAGGTCATTAAGATTGAGTCATGAATACTTTTTTATATTATGCCCATACTTACAAAAATGAAAAAAGCACATCAAATTTTTATCTCCTTACTTACGCCTGCTAGGGTCTTACCTTCGTTACTTGGGAGTCGGCCTGGATTCTGAGATTCTGCCTGTGTAAGTTGGATTTGATGAACGCCTCGGCAGCGGATCCTCGTTCACCATTCTTGGTCGTTGTATCCGGTGTGTTGAAACCTGTGGTGTTTGCACTCATGTGCATGAAAACATCACTTACTTAGTTCAAATCATATAATAGTATTATAATATACTATTAATAACATTTGTAATATAAGTCCACATTCCACGATAAAAATTACCTCAGAGTCACTATTAGTTCTAACACAGGGTGAGACGTACAAACAAACAAAAATTAGCATGGCTAGCATAGTGAAAATTTTACTTCCATCTCGATAGCATTTAACACATCCAAAGCCACTGGAAAAAAAGTTTACTTCCAATTATTATTATTTGACTTTCCAACGCACCAATCTGCGAGGCTGCGTTGGAGTCGATTGTGGGGTAGCCGAGCTCCCGCCCCGCCTCGAGGTAAGCCTTCATGACGGGCGTGCCCCAGCGCTTGGACTCCACGTTGAGGGGACCTCCTATGCCATGGTAAGCTTCTGTTGTTGCAAAGTGGTACCGAACAATATGTGAGCAGAATAACAATTATATGCCTTTGCTAAGCTTCCTGTGAATTAATGCTGTGCGATTAAATTCAAAAATGTTGATTGAAATCGCAGCATGTATTATATCTGCAATGCTATGCATATTCTTTTGTGCTCGGAATTGGTAAATGTGCTATATATTAAGTTTCTTTGGTGAAAACTGTGACTTACAAACGTCTGTAGTTGTACGAATGCTTTTATCTCTTACCTACCACGTCACTCCATTGTATGCTAATAAACATAGTAAAAGATAGAAATCATGAAACTGATTTGCACGATTACTCTTAGGTTTATCTCATTCTTGGTGTCTTTTAGATCCGTCATGAAATCTTTTTGGAGAATAACGTGTGTGTGAAAACCACTCAATACAGCTATTAAATACTCGTAACAATAAAGACTTTATTCGTTCTGATCTGAATCAAGTTCGCCAATGTTTCATGAGAGGTACATCGAGAGGTAATAAAATATTTGAATTCAAAGGTCTTCGTACGTAATGACAATATTACCATTTAATGCTAACTCCTCTAAAACAACTTACCTGAATGTCGCCCTCCCAGTTCTACGGCGAACTATGTTTTTTGTTCACAGTAATTCAAATCGCCTATATTTTGACGAATTACCTTCATCTAATCAACATTTGTTCAGAGTTTGCCATAGAACTATCTCTAATCACACCATTTTCGCTGGTAAGATGCCCTCTATAGTTTTCAGACTTTTTGAAGTATTTGAGGACGGTCTGGTAATCCCAGCCCGGGTTGCCGAGCTCCGCCCATCTGTCAAAGTCGTAGCGGTTGCCTCGGTTGTACATCATGAAGTTTATCGCACTTGAACCTCCGATCACTTTGCCGCGAGGATATAGATTTGCCTGTATGTATCATGAAAGATACAGTTGTTGTCAACTTAATATTACATAATTAATCATCAGCAAATAAGTTAAATAATTGCTTGCTACCATGGGAAAACTATTTTACGTCTTAACTAATTTTTGAAGGGCTGATATAAATTAAACTATTATCATTTTCATGAATTCATGACAGGTAATGTTGGCAGACGTGTGAAAAATCTATCAAAAATCTTGAATATCCATAGCAGGTTAGGATTTGTAGTGTCATTTATTTTGGAGGAAACCTTTCAGTCAAGATCTATTGCTTGTTGATAATTTGAATGATGACTTTCTACCATGGGAAAACTACCATCGTCTTAACTGATTTTTGAAGTGCCTACACGATCCCTACTATACACTATGTATCTGTTGTTAACGATAAATTTATCGTATTCGATCATAAGTACAGCTGTTAGATAGATAGATACTAGCTACTAGAATATTGCAGCGGTAATGTAAAACTTGAAAAGTGTTTTTTTTCCGATACAAACGTGATGTAAGACGATTTCACTGCAAGCCATAAATTAAATGTGAACAAATGCAGTCGACCTTCACGAGGCAAACTACTTTACCCAGAAATGTTTTTTATTTAGCGAAATGAGTTTATAAGTTAAATAATTTGAAGACTGGCTGTTTGCGTGCACGACATGGGTAGTGCATTGCTTTGCGCTCGTCAGGGATTCTCAAGGATGTAGACGGCCCACTCAATTTAGAGGAGTTTTGATAGAATATTTAAATGGTAAAAACTTGTAGGGCGACTACTTTATTGAAGGTTCTGCTGCCTAAATCTCTACATGCACCTTCTGGATTTGGAAACAGAGACAAAAACCCTTAGCGGAACTTGTACATAATAGAATTAATGGTGACTTTTTTAGGTTAGGGAACGTTGCTCAGTCCCTTCGCCCCAACTCCTCATACGAGTGACTACAGCAATTTAAAATTTTAACATTTCAACATGAATGAACATAGATCTAGCAACAAATTTTCGAGTTATTGCCTCTTGATCAAGCCTTGACCTCTTCCACCGTCGAAATGGTAGTACAGTGGAAGGGACATCAGTCGCCCATCCACACACAACCAAAATACATTTCCTGCAAAGTAACCTACCGGTGAATCACTCAGGTTAGGTTCTGTAATTTTTCTCAAAGCTTTCTAGAGACAATGTGTACAAAGCAAAGATTTTCAACAAGCTAGGCAATCGCAGGAAACGTGTTAATTGCATTCAATACTTAGAACAGAAAACAGTATCACACACCACAAATGAACCATTTCAAACTTTCCCTAACAAAAAAGCCATCCAAATTTAGTTTAAACATTGATATCACATCTTTATCCAAACCAAGCCGCTTGAAAGATATGAAACGTTCCCAAACTAGAAATTTGCGACCCAAGTTTACAATATTCTTTTCAACGAATTGCGTTTTATACTCACATTGTTTTCGTAATTGAACTGGGAATACTTTTGGGGTGTCGTTCGGTAATTGTAGCTGTAGCGATTATTGTCCGGCAGGAAATTAAGACAGAAGCCGGGTATTCTACTTTCTGGCGGAGGTTTTCCCCCAGCTTCCAGCACCAACACATCCCACTCCGGGATTTCGGAGAGGCGTCCGGCTACCGGACTTCCAGATGAGCCTGATCCAACTGGACAGAAAATTTAGTAGTGAACATTCTGAATAAATTTTGAACTTTTGTGGATAGACAGCATTCGCTTATCCCCTTGACATTGACAGAATAATGATCGTCTGTACATCACTAAGTTTAACAATGGACTATACATAGAATATCAGCGTTAGGCAGATGTGAGTACCATCTAAATCTATTGGATAGAGCTTACAGCCGTAAAATCGTGTTAGCGTAAAACTAATGACCAGACCTCTCCATTATAAGGAAATAGGATTGGAACTCAATTGAACATTTCGAACGAAGTAATTTCGCTCCAACTTGTTTATAAACTTTTATATCTTCGACTTTTTTATTGATCGTTCTCATTTGGTGCCAAATTCTTTCAGATATTGTAGTCGAATTTTGATACCATTTTAAGTTTTTAACTACGCATTAATATTTTAAACATTTTTTACAAGTGGTAAAATATTTTTCAATATGACAAGAATCATCAACCAAAGTAAACACATCAGCCGGAACTTTTACAGATGAATCATCTCTGATGATGCTTGTAAACTCTAGCCCTCATTTAATTCAACTCTAATGTTCGTTTTCATTGGCATCCACCGTCACTAACTTCAGTCATCAACGTACAATAGAAGTTTTAGGGACGCTAACGATCACAATATCCTTCAGCAGCCAACTGCAGTCAACTCACCACTAATGAAGTCCATGGTAAATGACATTACTAATGATATATAACTGCAACTTACTGTTATCAACTCACCAATGATGAAATCCACGGTGACGTCATCGCTCACGATATCCGTTGGAAAATCTGTTCGACCAATCAGGACGTTGGCCACAATTGAGAAAAGTGCTGCAGATATAGCGTTTATGGTATGCTGACCCATTTTCCACTTCCTATTGTGGATAGTACAAGGATTTCAAAATATTGATATTGAATGATACAAAGAGAAACGTAACTGCTAAAAACCTGTTAGTAAATAGTACAGAAAATTAATATTGCATAGTAAAAAAATTTACACGTACAGTATTAGTCTTTCAAACGTCATTATTGAGTTACAGTAATGAGCAAGCCTAAAAATTTTATTCTCGAGAGGTGCAAAAATATTTACAGAGTCACAGAAAACGGCGGTAAAGAAAGATAACATTTATTTTTCTGACGAGCCTTGTGAAATTCCTGAAAGATCTCCAAATCAAGTAGGAACGGTAAAGTTCTACTCCTTCCGGAATCTAATGTCTCGGATTTGTTTGGTATCTTGAACTAATGAAAGAAATTAAGTAACCTTATAAAATGAACTGCAAGGCTGAAATGTGATCGTGTTTCTTCGACTTAGTGAGCTCTAATGAAGAAACTTACACGCGACCTCGATAACGAATGTAAAAAAATGATTTGTGAAAAATTAGAGAATTTTATTCACACGTTGACTAAGTGTTGGTACATATGTGTACTACTAGATACATTATTTGGACCTCCAATTCAAAAACCTGTAGGCAATGTGATACATTTTTCCAGCACTTTCCCAATTAGACACTCTAGGTTAACTCATCTATTCTTCTTTTCTCTTTCTCTTTGGTCGTTACAAGGAAGATCCCAATTTTGACAGGGACCAAAAAAAAATGGAAGCTCAAAAAAAATTATAGCACGCTAAAAGGAGACGAGATTTTGGTGCTTGAAATATGTTCATCATTTGTTTGCTTTCCATTGAAAGCTCTAGAACATATCCTAAAGCGCGAATTTTGAGTGCAAGAAAGTGATCGTGTTTCTGTACCCGTGTGCTAAATTATTTATGTAACACCATCATTTTTACTTACAGAGCCAAGGCTTCTACGCATTTAATTTTGTTGTAATGAATTTTTTGGACAAAGCTGTGGCTGTACATTAAATTTGTTTTCTCATCACGTTGAGATATGATCAACAAGTGATAAAATTCTCATACTGACCTACTCATACACAATTTCTAAAGAATCATCTGTTATATACGGCAAAACTAAATCTTCCTTCCATTAAAACAAAATTTAAGTTAACTTACCCATTTCATATAAATGATTGTATTTTGCTTCTCATGTAACACAAATGCTGTACAGTCCTCCAGCCAAATAATGAATATACTTTAGGCCGCGTTGTCAAGTTACTATGCGGTGCGACTGGGATGCGGAGCGACTCGTGAAGACAAAGCTGCAGGTAGAGTTAGCACGTTCTCATGGAATTCTGTTTGAAAGTTCAGTGCTTAATGATTATTGTCTTCCACGAATTGATGAGTGAAGCTTCCACTGCAATACATTGTTAATTTGATCTTATTTTCCTGTTCATTTACAACTCATCATGGGGATTCATATGATTAAAAAATAATTTTTCTTTCACGGACGTTCATGGTAAAAATTTATGTCACAGGTTAAATGCGATTATGTGAATCAGTATGTGTGCTTTCATTGTAAATATTTAATTAAGGAATGTCATTCTGGGAAGGGACTTATCTGGGAAAACAGCACTATGCAAAACTAAAATGATAATTGAGGTTATATGTTGCTACCTGGGAAAACCCACATACATACGTATTGTATAAATTGTATAAATAAAGGCAGCACACGCTCAATCCCGCTCAGTTCTCGTAGAAAATTATGTGAAGTCATGAAAATTACGATTGCATGTCTTGCACACGCAAGCAAATGATCTTCACGAGTCTGTTCCGTATGAGATAAAACTTGGCCAGCTTTTTTGTCTCTGACAGTTTAGGTATGTATACGCACACAGTGACGGCCGTAGGTGAGCAAGTTTTTTGAATGGTAGGTTAGTTCTTAAAATCATCATGAAATCTTACGTAGAATGACCATCATACGAGCAAATATAATATTTCAAATACTTCATATCATACGTACTCAATTTCGAAAGTTATTTTTTCTGTTACGCATCGTGTAACGTAGGTTTTACATATAATGTATGTAGATCATGTTTTAAAAACTTAATTTCATATATATCCAGCTACGTGCAATATAGTTCATATTGGGCATCAAATTTCATCATTGTTGATGAAAAGAGGAAAATATGATTTTTGGAAGAGAATTTGTTGATTGCTTTCCACCTCCCTGTGGTATCTGGGCCACAGGCTGCTACAAAATCAAAGTGCAATGAACAGTTCTGGTTTTTACTTCCATTGCTATAGTTTAAAATGCAACCACTTGCGCGATGTATTCCTTCAGTATGCTTTTCAGGTACACAGTGGATATTGCGATGAAAATTTTCGAATATATTGAAGCGATTTTAGTGCCTTCATCTTATTACCTCATTCTTTACTACACAAGCGGCAGAATATTTGTCAATCAAGTTACAAAAAATCATGCGAAAAACCATATTTGCATTGCATTGAAACATATGATTCTGAAATTTAAGTATGTATGAAAACAGACAATGTAAGTTTGACGACAATTAGATGGGAAATTTAAAAAAGAGTAGGTTTTTTCCGTGTTTTTATAATAGCGAATACATTGACACAATTTTACGAAACCAACATTGACAATATTAAACATGGATGCAGCAGCATGCACGCAATCTCATTCTCCGAATAGATGTAATAGCAGAGCCGGTTCGAAACCCCAGCTGAGGAACCTGTCCAGCGAACGTCTAGAGTACGAGACTTGTACTACAGATTGTTGGCTGTCAGAGCAGGGACTTTAGTTCAACGCTGTGGCAGCGCGGCTCCCTTTGAAAAAGACATCGAAATGAACCTCAACTTCATTGTATTTCAATTATATCATCGAGGACTTGAACAGTCATGTCATGATATGGGAAATTTTGTTTCTTTAACAGCCACCGTAGTCGAGTGGTCTGCGGCCCGTGTTCTGTATCGGGTCTCTGCTTAACACTCGTCTCGGCAGCTGACGAACTAGCATGTCTAATTAATAGGAAATTACTCTTATATAGGGAACTCGGAATGTATTTAGGGTATTGGGTAGGGAGTTCAATAATTCTGGTATTTGGTGTAATCGACGTTTCTTCCCTAGCTGAGTATGTATCGAGACCAGACTTCGACTGAGAGTCAGTCTCTAACTTATACACGAAATATATTAACAATATGCTAAGTTGTACAACGGGTTTTCAAAATTTTGATATTCCAGTTGCCCTATGATTGCTTTCAGTAGAGAATCATGCTTTAATTGCAAGTCCTAGCTCTAAAAAAACATGATGTAAAATTTAGAATTACAATAACATTCAGAGACTTTAAGAATAATGATTAGGATTTATCAGTATAATATATATCAAATTTGACAATAATGATGTGTTCGCTCATTATTTGTAATTTAACTCAATGGCTATCATACATAAAGTTATCATGACAAAAATATGTTCGTCCACTGTGCTGACCAGGTTCAATTTTGGTGTGCTTTTTCAATAATATTTATGATTTATGTATCAGTATGTTGCACATAAACTGATAATTATCACCAATTGTGTACAAAAGTCTTATTTCCAAATGTATGGATTATAATCTTGTGATAGGCAACACATGTGCCATATATTCGTTCCTTATATAATATAAAGTGCTATTAAAATGTTTATTAGCTAATTTTTCAAAAAAGTATGCACTTATAAGGATATTGATTGTGATTTTATTTTTCAATAAGGATTATATCGGCTGTAATAATATTATTAATTAGACACTGGATATTTTCACAAGTACCTGAAAGTGAGAGTCCGTCAAATACTCACGTTAGGGTAATAAAAATGCTTGTTGGCCCTGTAAAACTGGGGTTGTACTTTTTTAGGGACAAATGAGCATATCTGTTACCCTAAAGCCTATACCACAGTACAGTATCCTTTACTGTACTGTGACACACACACACATACATACAACAGGATGGCTTTCAGGCTTTTTTCTCCTGTGAGCCAGGGTCGTCTAAAGTAATTCCTCTGGGGCCACCCTGAGTCACTCCATGCAAATGAACCAACCAAGTGAGGGCATCACTGGAAGATCCAGCTTGTTATACGTCGAGACAACTGCTTTAAAACCGTAGGAGTGCTACCACGAGTTACATATACTGTAATTACATTTTTTTGTGTACATTTTTTTGAAAACTCAATTTATCGACAGGAAATATAATTTTATTTTTG
>VCRD01005175.1:7456-18596 GCA_006783055.1 Trinorchestia longiramus
TAGGTTTAACCCACAGGCACAAGTTAGGTTTAACCCACAGGCACAAGTTAGGTTTGACCCACAGGCACAAGTTAGGTTTAACCCACAGGCACAAGTTAGGTTTAACCTACAGGCACAAGAATAGAATAAAGAAAAAGGAACGAGCCGTTTGGCCCATTCTTGGTTCAATACAGAAGTCCCATACCGTCTAAAGTAAATCCATCAGTCATGCACGTACACCTTAACCACGTAAGTCAATTTAGTCGTGTGCACACATATCACTCACGCACAGGCGTTTATGTCACGAGCATTTATCTCAATCATACATTAACCTTAAGGAGTTAGGGACATGGTTAGTAGGATTTAGTACTGGGGGGTTCGTAATCCAAAATTTATCGAGACGATTTTTGAATGTGTTCACAGTGCCAGCAGAAACTATGTTCTCTGGCAGCTGGTTCCAAGTTACGGCAATTTTAACGGGAAAAAAGTTCATCGCTTGAGATGTCTTGAAGTTTCTCAGTAATAGTTTTTGACCGTTATTTCTGGTTCTTACGTTACCGTCTCTTTCGAAGAGCCCTTCCAGGGTAACATTGTTGAGGCCATTGAGATACTTAAAGGTCTCAATAATTTGTCCTCGCAGTCTTCTTTGTTCTAGGGATTTAAGTTCAAGGCGTTGAAGACTGAAAAATTATTGTTGGCTCTAACTTTTACAATGTAACCAAAACTGAAAGTAGTGTAGTAGTAAGAGACTTTGACAGACTTTTATAAGATACTTTATGGACACCCTCTATAAAGCAGGGCAGTTAATTACAAGGAGCTTTTAAAAAGAATATCACTAGCTCCATCCAGTGACCATGAAACACAAATGCTAGTGTTAGATATTCTATTACTAGATATTCCTATTATAATAATAAAAAACATTAATTTCTCACCTACAGCGCTATAAACCAATCTTTGGATGCTATAACTGGACAGAAATTTAGAAAATAGTAAAATGGTCATAAGAGGAATTTTATAAACACTAAAAACCGACGACTTTTCTATGCGAATTACTTGTTAATTAATCTGTATGTGCAGCCACGATAGAATTTTAATTTTCTGTATGACTCATATTTGTAATTAGCCCCACTTTTTCTCAAATGATTCCCAGTGAAGGGTGTATTCGCAAGAGAGTGATCATTTGCCATAGGAGAACAGTTCTGCAACAGCCAACGACTCTCAGCTTCATTAACTTCAATACCAATTTGAAGTTCGTGAGCGCCATGTCTATGTTTGTTCATACAATAAGTAGCATGTTGAAACCCCTTCCACGATTTAATCATTGGTGATTCATTGGAATCAAGATCTACACTCGTAAGATTTGTGTAACGGTTTCTCGTGAAAACAACTCGCGTGAAACTCCTTGAGTTATAAATTGCTTGATCAATGAGGTAAAGGTATGGACCGAGACTCTGCTGTACAGTCTCCCATTTGATGACAAAGGTTACATTCCCGTAGTAGTTGTGGCAGGACATTGGTTGGCATGGGGCAAACCACAGCACCTGAAAGTGAAGAAGAGGTTTAGACAGTAAATTTTTACGGATTACGAGGTGCATTCAAGTCATGACATCTCCGATTTTTCTCATAAACTAATCACACGAAAAATGTGAAACTTTTGTCACTTCTTGATGTTATCTCCCTGCAGCCGTACACATTTTTTATGAAGTCGACACCATAATTCGATCGCCGCTGCAAACGCTTCATTAGGAGTCTGGTTTTACCACTTGAAAATCGCTGATGCAATAACGACACGGCTAATGAATATGCGACCAAGAAGAGTATCTTTTATCGTTGGAATTAGCCAAAAGTCGCTAGGAGCCAAGTTAGGTGACTAGGGTGCATGAGAAATCCCTTCCAAGTTGTCACAAAGAAACTGCAACGTCGTGTTCGCACGATGTGTTAGTGCGTCGTCTTGTTGAAAGCACACGTGCAGCCTTTCCTGGCCGTTTTTCACGCAATGGTGGAGGGAGCTTGTTCTTCAAACCATCTTGGTAGGATGCACATGTCATCGTAGTACTCTTTGGAACACATGAGTAAGGATTGTGCTATCGCTGTCCCAGAACATGGCCACCACCATTTTTTCAGCACTGGTGCTTACGCGATTTCTTTTGGTGGCAGTGAGTCTGTGTGCTTCATTTAGCTGACTGGCACTTCATTTCAGGATTAAAAAACGGTATCCATGTCTCATCCATTGTCACAATCAATGAAAATGAGTTCCATTCACGTCATCACGCGTCAACATTGCGTGGCAACATGCCCCGCACGCAGCCTTGTGGTCGTCCTTCAGCATTCATGCCACACACCTGGAGGACACTTTTTACATTTCCAAGTCTTCATGCAGGATTGTGTGCACAGATCCAACAGAAATGACAACTTTGGCGGCGATGTGTCCCACACTCATTCGGCGATCTTCCAAAACTTTCTCCACAAGCTCGATCATGTCGTCAGACAGGTTGGTGCGAGGCCCATATTGTCTTGGTTTGTTTGTATTCTGCCTTCTTTGAACTGTCGCACCCACAAACGCACATTAGACACATCATCACATGTCTCACTCAACTGGTGACGAATTTTCATGTGTCACACCTCTCAAATGGAGAAAACGAATGATTGCACGCTGTTCTTGTGATGAAGACGTCGCTATTTTAAATATTAAAAGCAGTCCTCACCCTCGCTGCTTCCACTAGAGTTCTGTGGAAGCCTCTGTCACTCATTCACAACGAGTAGACGTGTATTTTAAAACTAAGCGCATGTTTCTATCTATTTCCAGTCTTGAGAAAAAATCGGAGGTGTTATAGGTTGAATGCACTCGTAAGGAATGCGAAAGAAACATTTTGGTCCATCACCTCGTCCCTAGCAAAGAGAAGCCAGAAAGAGAATCGAAATGATTGCGCTTCAAGGAGGAGTAATGTAGTAATGTATGGTAGTAAAGAAACTGAAAAATGAAAAACTGCCTAATCATATCGACAATACAACTCGCAGCAGAGTTATAAATTCAGTTCGACTGAATATTCTCCATGTAGCTCAAGATGCATGGTAAAATTCAACATTAATTTCAATATGTTGCAGTTAAACTTTACGCTGCTCTGCCAAAGCTGAGTACAAACAGAAATTGAGTTTTGACGGCCTAATTGCATCAAGGGCGTCAACTCATCTTGTTTTTCAAGCTCTGGTATGAAGTGGTCGACTGTGTTAACAATTTTAATGACTGACGAAAACGTACCTTTTGGGAAAGCCGAGTGTGGCTGTTCGATAGTGGTTGTGGAACCAAAAATCCTTTTTTATGGGCCTCCTCGAAATCATCGAAGTGAACACACCGGCCAATTGTATCGAGATCAGCATACGTTGCATCGGTCAGAGGCTGAACTCTTTGGAAACTTGTTTTCTTCCCCATGTTGATGTACGAAATAATTTGAGAATGGCGCTCAAAATTGAATTATTTTTTTCCTTGAACCAAGAAATTATAACACATTTTATCGAAAATATATAAATTGAGATCTATTTAAGATCGGCTTCAGAATCATATTGTGAACCACAAGTGATTGTCGTCGATTAACATTTCTCTCCCTTAAGATTTACCACCATAATTGATGACCTAGTATATCAAACTAGATCTTTCGTGAACTAAATTCAAGACTGAATACTGACGTCATAAAATTACTCGGAACATAAACTTGATAGTTTATGTCCTGTTAAATTAAAAAAAACATAATTTATCAGAGAGAAAAATAGCATTCTCTAAACAAACCATGTAGCTGTTCAAAGTTAAGTTCAGTCTGAAAAAAGAAAAAGTATTAACAAGAGATAAAAAAACACATGAAAGTTCTAGCAATAATTTGAGAGAAGCTATGGTGATGCTTCATTTTTCAGTTAAAGCAGATACCCAAAGATACAGAACTCAAGGTTAGAGAGGCTTTAGAAATGAAAGAACGCTTCATTCTTTCTTGAAAAACAATTGTATTGCTTAGTTGAAGGTTAAATTTTGCGATACGATATTTTTTATTCTTTTTCCGAGTTTTGGTGACTAAACAGACACATTGTGTGCCAACCATCTCATTAATCGATTCTACTGTATGAATAAACCTTTGTGTTTTCTCCCTATCCCAGGAAGGAAGCTGTTAGCCCACTGATAATTAGAGAAGCCTCTCAATTTTTGTGCTCAATCCCATCGTAAAAAATTTTTACTCATAGCTAGGTTTACTCATTTTTTAAACTGGCGTGATCGCATGAGTGCACTAACTGTATTCCGCGTAACAAACATGAACTAAATGTATTAAGCTCCATCGAGCCAGCCAACATGGAACTGCACCGTCTCATTCTAATGAAACCTAGGCTGTGTAGCCAGAACTTTAACTATTTTGGTCTTCTGAAGTCCTACTGTACAACTAGAGAAATGTAGTCAATACCACTAACGACGGAATGAATAAACTTTCGAATTTTCTTCAATTCGTTGCTGCCAATAAATAGAGGATGAACGATTTTGTCTGTACTTGGACTCTGTGACCTCACTGTGCGATGACGTCAACAAGCACGCCGTACGAACGCAACTGTAGCTGCAATTTTGTTATAGGAAAAACTTGTTATACATTTTCATTCATTCACTTATTCCCCACTATTATATCACGAACTCCGTAATAGTTTGACTAAAATTTCGGCGACTTCTTTCACAATTATACTTGAAGATTTAACGTCATGTTACAGCATTACAACCCTGAATTTCAGCACACATTTTGTGTCACATCGTTCCGATTAACTAATTACTTATTAGAGATAAAGCGATCTACTAGAGCAAGGTTTCAAAGTCACATTACACTTTGTTTTAATTTTTATATCGAGGTCGCTTATCAGTGGATAACGCTACTCGCTGCAAGTTTACCTGTGAAAATTAGTACAAGTTCTGGTAGAAAAGTTAGCGCGTATTTTCTATCACACTCCTCTGGCAGCCGTGGAAAATGTCAAATTATTTGCACCCATGAGGCTATTAGTTCAAAATCTTGGCTGTATTAATTGAGAACTTTGAGTAGCTTGTATAAACCGAGTAGGTTGATACATTTTAAGACCATAATTAATGAATATTATAAATTGCTGTTTCAGTTTGTTCTATTCACAAACACACACTATAACTACGCAATTTGCAAGTTCATTCCGCGACTAGTCTTAAAATTTTAGTATTAAGAATAAGAAAAACACCATTTTAACACGTTTGTTGCGATTGTCCAGCCGGTGCAAATCTTTACTTTGTACACATAGGCACTAAAAGACTTGGAAAAAATTACAGAACCTAACGTAAGTGACCCACCGGTGGTTTGTATTGCACTCAACGTGTTAAATAACATGAGTACCTGAATGGAATAAAGTTTCTTTCTTTTCTTTGCTCACACTCGACATGACACAGTAGAGTTAGATTAGATGTACCAACACAAGCCGTACACTAGACGGGATACCATCGTGGACTAGTCGTCGACCGTACAGTCGTACTGGTCGATATGCGGATGTGGTTAATCTCGGTGCACTGCAAGTCTGCAACCTACCCTCACATCACGACTTCTGCCCTAAATGCATACTCACATGCTACATGGCTTGCTTAACTGCGTCCAAAGAAATAAAAAATGTGGCATTGGTGGTTTACAAACGATAAGTCAAGACTTTGAACCATATTATATCTATTAATATATCATTAAAAAGGTCGCTGAGTGATTAACGATTTGCATTTTACAACTTCAGAAATTGGTTAATGAATAATTAATACATCAAACACGCAAATTCCCTAGAACATTTTTTAATGTAACATCAGTAGATGCATTTCTACCAATATAGAATTTAAACGTGGCATAAAAAGTCCAATGGGAATGCATATTTCATGTTACAACTTTACCGGACATGGAAGTTATTTCTTTTCTCTCTATGATGCCAAAAAGACTTAAACACGCACGACACACATTTCAGCCCATATATGCACATCGTGAACTGAGTTCTATGATGAACATTTACTCACTGATAAGATCTTACACTTCCTTGAGAACAAATTGGAATTATTTGAACTTATTCGCCGTTATAACAGTCCTGTTTTGTTATACCGCAAATTCTCTTTATTCTATATTAAATTAATTTAATTGGATTAGTTTCCATTTGCTGCTTTGATAAACAAGTTATTTTTTAACCTTTACTGTACCGGATCATGAATAGTAGAATTAAGATATCAAACGTGTCTCAAAAATTACCTTTGCGATTGGAAACATCAATCCTCTTATTTTTCGCTCATTTCCAACCACATTAAAATCAAGGAAAAATGTATTCATCAGTATATTTGTTTCGTGTAACTTGCTAAAAACGTAGATGCATGTAAGTATTGAATTTAACGATTGCTATAGATTCTAGACTACATTTCCCTTGTCTGTTCTATGCTCTACAATAGTTGAATTGCCCTAAGGCAGGGTATTTTCCCCATTGAAGCACTGACTTGCGCTGGACAATAGCTGAATGCGTGACCTTGAATTGAACAAAACAAACGCGTTACAGACCGTACCGAAACATAATTTAAATTCTAAATCTCTAACGAAATTAACGATTTATGCTTTGTAATATTTTCTTTACACCATTGTGCTTGTGCCAATGTTAATTATTCCTAAATTTACTACCAGCATTTAAAATAATGCTAGTAGAGCTCGAGTAAAAATAGGCTTCATTTTTTCTGCGATGTAAACTCACTGTAATATAATTTGACGAGTTCAACTCTAATCCACTTTACAATACAAGTGCTCTCACCCATGCTCTTTGTTCCCTGTGAGGTTAAACTCAATCACGTCTCCGGTCTCAAAACCAACTTCTTTGATCATCAACCTTATCACAACAAACGGTCACGACCACACAACCTCTATTGAGGTGCCCAGCAAACCTCGACTTTCGCAATAACTGAATCTATCAACCTTAAGATCCTATGTTCGTATTCTTTCACTACTTCACGACTTCCAACACACCTAACTCAGAGTAACCGGCGGGAAAATCTCGACACCGAACTAAAAATCTCAACCAAGACAGCCTCAACTGCCCAACAACCAGACGACGACGCCTCGGTTAGAAGCCTAGACCGCCCGCATTAGGGTTGCCAAATGCTGATTTATACATTATGCCACAATTATGTAGGTGTAATAACTGAGGCTGGACGTACACGGCATACGCATGGAAATTGTGATTGGTCTCACACAATCTACTTCATGATGCTGCTGTTATGTTTAGACGATAAAATTTGGTTATAAAGTTAGTTGTTTCCCTTCTTGCTGCAGTAGTCGAATCCAGACCTCAGCGTCCCTTCGGTGAGCAGTGGCATTTTTTCATTTTTGTCGAGCACAACAAAAATGAAGAAAATTCTAGGTAGCACATGACCCACTAGCCACCAGTCAGTTGCTTCTTCCCCGAGCTACTGGAGATTCACGAAAGACGATGAAAATAGTTCTGTACTTCAAGGTGAGAAAAGAGAGAAATCGTAGATAGAAACAGAACTTCAAGAACTCGACTGTAACGTATCAATGTAATTAATATACGTTGCCCAGCGCTGGCTGAGCGTAGTCAACCACAAGCTACCAGTATTGTGTCTCTCCCCACAGAGGTCATCACGACCATTATATATAATTGAAGTATTGCGTTCCTATGTAGTGAAACAGCTACATTATGCAAATACGAGTCCTGTGATATTTTAAAAGTTGAATATCTTGTACCGAGATGAAATAAGGTCCAAGAAATTGAAATTTAAACAAATGAAGTGCTAAGAAAAGTTACTGTTTACATACACTCTACAGTCTACATGTACAGCATACATGTACTGTACAGGCACACTACATAGAAAATAAAGCTTGTTTGTTTACTTACTGGGATAGTACACACTATAAGAAAATCTGCGTTGTTTAATGAAATATATGCGAAATAGCAGCATAATGAAATACATCAATGAATAAAAAAATTTCCGGCGGTTTGACTCTAAATAAATCTTTAAAAAGACGCAGCACGACCCGAGAAATGAAGCAGAGACCTATAATAGGAAATAACAGAAGCCAAATTATACGGAAGTATATCAAATATGTCCGTAGAAAGTTGGTTTTATGAAGAGCTGATCACACACGAGGGATAGTGAAGTCATAAATCTATAATACTACACGACTGCACAATCAACCTACAAATTCGACACTTTCAGGGCTTAAGTTTCTTCGGAGTCTCCGACTCTTGATCAGAGTCTTGCTCTCGCTTGAGTCTTCCTTCTAGAGGCACGTCCTTCAGTGACGAGGGATTGCCTTTCTTCAGCCAGCCGGCCATGATGGGGTTACTCGGGGCCTGGGTCTCCTTTTTCCTGAGATAAAGAAATGGTGGGAATTAACGAATAACGAACCATAATTTAAGAAACAATTGAAACTAGGACTCATTCAGAAATTTCAATTGGCGAAATGTTTCTCTTGTTTGCGGCAGGCCTGAGGCATAAACATCAGGGCAAAGGTTCGAGAATTGAGCTCTTGTACTGCAATAGGGTCAAAGGGGGGAACTGGAGAGCTTCTTCCGCAGAAATGCTTGATGACTGCACACGTGTACAATACACTGTGCAAATAACTGCGAACTTTTTGGCAATATTAGCTTTTACTAATAAATATCTAATCACCAGAGCTAATATCCGTATGCCATGTATAAAACCCATTACTGAACCTTTCAGATAATCATAAAAATACTATTATCAAACAGAGACACCTTTATTCTTCAAGTGCTTCTTCATGGTGTAATTCAACTAACAACTATACTATAAAAAGATCGCTATAATGATTTCTTTCTCAATATTTTTTTGAGCAAGCGTGAAGCAAAAATGTACACATGGAACTACAGAACGTACGACATAGAAGGCCTAATTCATCCATAGAAAATGGAGTATCTTGCGCTTACTGACTACATTGACAAAATTTTGACTGAATGCGGCTGAAATAATCTACTTTATATCCCCAGAAATAATTTTATCTACGCTGCAGAACTCACATGCAGACCTACCCCTCGCAAATACGACAACCAATACAAGAGGAACGACAAACATCCTCTGCTCCGTACTGAGGGTCAGGTAGCGTTCCATAAAATATATACGACCATACAATCGATTTCTAAACAATTAAAAACGTATGAACATTGCATGGACGTACTGTTGAGCAGGCATCATGCACTGCTGGCTCTTGTTCCGTGAGTTGTTCACTTCAGATGAGACGATGTGCCATTCTAAGCTTGGGTCCCCTGTGACGAGTTCGAGAGCAGCAGCAGGCGGCACTGACGGGTCAAGCCAGACCTGGATACAGGGATACCATTGAAGAAGACGACGAGCATGTGTTCTGTTGCAGCGAGTTGTGCAAGTACATATAACACAGAACAGACGCCTTGAACAGAATCAAGCGCCAGTGTTCAAGTCTACTACTCATAATGCACGGCAAGACAAATTCGATGCAATTCAATATGCCAAGACACAAGCTAAAATTTATTGGCAACTGAATATGAAGAAGAAATAATGCACTTATCTTCATTTTAAGAACTTCAACGGCTCAGATAATGAGTTTTTTTCTTGGATCGCAGTTGCTCCAAAATTTAATAGAATTTGCTCAGAAAATCAAACAAAATTGCCTTGACATTTAGTAGAAATTACTGTTAAATTTAACAGAGATTGGTTTGCAATTCATTATAAATTGCTTTGAAATTCAATATAAACTTCTCTAATATTCAATAGTAATTTGCTAACATTTGGCGCAACATTTACATCTCACTTCAAACAAATATAGAGAAATTACTGGCCTCATCCGAATACACAAATGATCTCTTTCAGCATTGCCTGCCTTCAAAATAATATTACTATAAAAAATCAAAAATATTTTCAACCAAAAACCCTTTATTCATCAACTCTTCATTTTCCCCGGAATCTAAAAGTACGGTCTAGAACTTGGGACAAGAGATATTTTCTATTATTTTTCTTGCAAACATTTTTCCATGAAATCTTTCACCAATTTCACTTTGTGGAGTACCTGCATTCACGCTGAACTTCAACACAATGAAAATGATTGCAATCATGGTAATAGAAATCATTACAATCAACTCACCATAGGACGAATATATCTATATTGAGGTTGACTTTCACTACAATAAAGATGATACCAATCAACTGACCATAGAACAAATGACTGGAAAGATCTGTACACACCTGAACAGCAGCTACGTCAGGAAGAACGACAGGCACTCTATGATGGAGCCAACTGAAGCTTGTGCCAGCCTCTGTTGTTAGAACTGTGTAGCTCCATACCTCCTCTCCCTGCACATGTGCTTTAAAATATAACACTAATCTACTTTGTTATGCTAAATCAAACAGAAAATGTATCATGATCGAGTTTCTAATATTTGATGCTAATATTTTAAGACTAGTGGCGCTGCTCCCAGCGACTGTTGAATTACGATCTATGGCATGGGACTTGGGTGGTAATCTAAAAATGGATCAAACGACCCGTTTCTGTAGCCATATTCTTTTATATTTCCTTCTATTTCTCTGTATTGCAACTTGAGGTAGAGGCTCGTAGGGGTGCTAGATCAGCTTGATTAAAAGTCGTAACCCGAGCTACACTGACGCTTTTCAACTAGGACAGATACCCTTCAACATAACCAAGACGATAAATATTTACTTGAAACATGCAAAAAGTGAATTATGGGGGTTACCGAACTGAAAAACAGGTACTGTACAGGTTGCTTAGGGTGTAACTTAACAGGATAGGTTACGCACATTTGGTGACTTCATCGAATTGGATGAAGTAATATTTGGACTGAAAGTCAATATTACAAATAGCCAACATTATAAAACCACCTGTCGCCTCATACTCTCATTACACAGACAAGGTAATTATGGAGTTACCAACTATAAGGAACTTCAACTATTTTAACAAACCTAAGCAACTAGCTTAGTGTGTGTGACCAGAAAACGGAGCGTATTATGAGAGTATGAGTGTCGAGTAGATGCTGTATGATAGTATGAGTGTAGAGTAGATGCTGTATGATAGTGTGAGTGTAATGTAGATGCTGTATGATAGTGTGATTGTAATGTAGATGCTGTATGATAGTATGAGTGTAATGT